>JANHFT010010378.1:126998-149016 GCA_032467955.1 Pseudoxenodon macrops | reverse complement strand
TTGGCCAAGTGTGATTGGATACACAAGGAATTTGTCTTTGGTGCATGTGCTCTCAGTGTACATAAAAGAAAAGATACTTCATCAAGAATCATAAGGTACAACACTTAATGATAGTCTGGGTACAAATAAGCAATAAAATCGTATTAGGAAACAGTCAATATAAATCGTAAGGATACAAGCAACAAAGTTTTTTTGGGGTGAGGTAACAGAAAGATTGTAATTCTCTTTACATTTTCTGTCCAAGTTATTTTTTTTCTCTCCAAGACAATAGCATTTGCTTTAAGATGTGCTCTAAAATTTAACTCTCATTCTCCATTTACCGTACCTTTAATTATAAAGATGGATGACATTGGGCCAAGACTTAATGAAATAACATCATTCCATTAAGCCCATCCACTCCTAATCTAATTTACACTAGTAGTAGTGATGCCATTATTTATTTATTTATTCATTTCTTTATTTATTTATGCTTCAGTGCTGACCAACTCCACACCAACTCTGGATAATTCAACATTTAAAAAAAAAAGAAACAACTATCGGTACAAATACAATAAAAGTAGGTTAAAAATACAATAAAGGAAGCAAATGGTCAATCTGAACCATTGATATCAAAAATGTGAACATACCAGAGACACAAACTAACATGGAGTTCCATCCACCAATCCAAGGCCTGGGAGGTCTGTCAATCTTGAAGGCCTATCAGAACACCATAAGGGTAGGAATGGGGACAGACTTTGTTCCAGAGGGCAGGTGCCACAGAGAAGCTGCACTTCCTGGATCCTGAAAGATGTCACTGTTTAATCAAGGGGACCTGATGCCTGCCCATTCTGTTGGTCAAGCAGACCTAGGGAGATAGACAACCCCTCAGATGATCAGGCCCCATGCCATGTGACGCTTTATATAGGACGTAACTAGCACCTTGAATCACACCCAAAAGGATTTCATTTTGTTATGTTCACCCTAGTAACATCCACTTCTCTTGTAGAAATACATCAAGAGAGTTACTCTCCTTGTTTTCCAGCCTGAAATATAATTACATATGTGTAGGATGAAGTAGAGAAATGTCATAGCAGCAAAGCATGGCTTGGTTCCTTTAGGTTCTTTCAAGCCACATCATCTTTGACGAGGAAAGGTTTAAGATGGCTCATTTGCTTTGTTTAATGGGATTTTATCTACAGTACATATTAGGGCTTAAAAGCGCAGGATGGGACCTTTTTTCTGATCTTTAAATGAGTATATAAAGATTGAGGGTTGAAGTTTCTGTGGCAATAATCCTCTTCCTTCTCCTTCATGAGGGGTTTGGTAACATGAGGGTATGAATTTGGCCTTAAAGATGGTATGCAACAGCCATTATAAAAATATCAGGTTAACACATAAAGACAGTAGCAGATGAGGGAGAAGCTCAAAACTGCCCCACTTTGACTGACTTTAGCATAACACAACAGCCACAGTCTTAACTATTTGATCCACCCATCTCCACCCTCACTGAATGTCCTGAATGTAAATACATACCAGAGGCTCTAATTCACAACCATGGTTACAGCTCCTAGGAAAACTGCTTTTCTGTAAAACTGTAGTGTCATGGTATCATCGTAGCCTTCAATGGGAATTGATACATAGGAAGAATAATATCTTGACCATCAGTTTTCCTTTCATACTAAGCTCAAATGTTTGGTGAGAGATGTGCCATGGCACATTTTTGCAATGGGAGCAAAATTATTTTTGTTACTCAAGCTCAGGGTTTTGAATCATGGTTCCTGCATGGAGGAAGCATGGCTCATGTTGTTCTCTGCCTTTGCTTAAGAGTCTGAAGTTATAAGAGCAGAGATCATATTACAAAATAACTAGAAACACACTGTAGACAGTAATGTTACCTAATGGCTAAAATTTCTTCCCAAAAATATTAGCCATTAGGTAACATTAAAGATATGAAAAATAACATGTTCCAAAAAGTAGAGTATGGTTAAGAGACTAATATCCACACGTGTCAAAAAAAAAATCTAGTTACAAATGAACAAAAACAGAGCAAGTTAGCAGATGCTTGTTGCTAAGGAAACTGTAGCAAAAGTATTTTCCTTTTTTCCTGGAATCAATAGAAGCCCTGCAAAATCTGAAACTTGCATGAGTAACTAAAGGAGCCATGGCAAGCCAGGAGGAGAACCACCCTTGGGACAGTTGGTTTTTTTTGCTGGGCTTTGACTGTTCAGATCCTTTTTCCTCTAAGCCCTTTTCCCATGGCTGCCTTCTGTCTAGCTGACACATCCAGATATCTGAGATCACTCTTCAAGGAAGTCCCACTAAGTGTTACACCCTGGCTGCACATTCTGAAGGTTGTAATGTGACGTGTCTGGACAACACTAGATTCAGCAGACCTGCCTATGGAGCGAGCCATTGGACACGTTGGTAGCATTATGTCAGCCTTGTGAGATCGTCCAAATAAGAAGCACATCCAGAAGTACTAGCTTTATCTTTATTGTAAGGTTACATTAACAAAATCTTGCAAGTCTGGAAGTACAGCTCCCCTCCCTCCCCCCCATCATCTTTATAATCCAAGAAACTAGGAAGGGTCCCTTGTGAGATGTTTCCCACACCCCCATTCCTTTTGCAGGCTCAGCTACTCTTATCTGACACTGCCTAGTTTAAGACTCTTCGTCCTGTTGCCCAAGGTTATTCGCACATACCATTATACTGTACATTATCGGTTATGTCCATATGGCAAGTCACTGCCAGGAGGGATCCTAACATGTTTTTAGGTTTGTCTGTCATTTCTCCACAATTTTATTTGATTTAGTTTGAGTTCCACTTGGCCCCATTTCCTTTATCCCAATTATTTCCAAGTTGGAAGACAGATAAGATTTAACAGCTGTTCTGCTGCTGTAATTTCTGTAGTCCAAGGGACAACATTTATTGGACTTCTTTTTCTCCAGAATGTACTATAAATTCTAAATGAGGCAGATGAAGTCATATCTAGTAGATAGCATATCAGCAGCTTCAGCTTGGGTTCTCATAAAGTCAGAGTATTAGTCATCCTTACTTTGTGTCTAAAATTTCCTAAGTCCATCCAGAGAATAATAAAGGCCTCCTTGATTAAAAAGATATGCATAGCTTTGGTGGAATATTTTCTGATAATAACAGTGTTAATTTTTTTTTTAATTAAGCAGGACTTATGGATGAATAAAACCAAAGAATTTAACTATATCTCCCTGTTGCAGAGTGCAACATTTGCAAAACAGTGAGCAAGTTATAAAACTTTGGGCAAAAAGTTAATTTGTCAGTGTATTTTTTTAAACTGGTATCTGTTTCATTTGTTTAATTATTTAAATTAAGTGCAGAGAACTCCTTGCTTTATGGAAAAAAATCTATTTGTTACTTGGGCCTCCTCTGACCTGGTGAAAGAAAAATACTTCATAAGCAGAATACATACTAATATCTTCCATTTTTCAATACAAACTCACTAATTGTATACATTTCTAACATTTGCTAAGAGGAGAGGATTCTAATAAAAGGTTGTAATTTCTGGTTAGTTGTGCTTGTGAACATAAATTTTAATAATGAAAACAGACAATGGTATGGCATCATTAGCATAGACTTCAAATGTCTGATAAATCTGCCTATATACATATATCCAATACCTCGACATAATATTCTTCAAAAATATAGTAATGCACGAAGAGTTACTGAAATGGTGTTTTCATGGGAGGATTTCTTATACTAGGCTGCATAGAATGATTCATCTATTGCGATACAGTCAGCAAGAACCATAAGTAAATCTCTAGGGTTTTAGATTCGTCTGGAAATGCCAGAGATGTAGCTGGGACATGGACTGTCAAACACTGTTTCTGTGGATCCTATTGAATAAAGGTTAGCTAATATTAATTTTCAATTTAAGAAAAGCCTGTTTTCTAACCATTACCTTGATATCGGGGTGGGTTGTGGATTGTTTTGCTGCTGGTTCACTCAGGGTTGCGCCTCGCATGCATGAAGCACGCAGCAATAAAAAATTAGCTTATGCGCATGTGCAGAAGCAAAATCCAAAATGGCGGCACCCACGGAGACACTGAAGGAACTGGCTCCATGATGTCATTGCCAAGTTACTACCGGTCCTAAAGAACCAGTTAGAACCATTGGAACCCACCTCTGCTAGATATGGTAATCCATCTTTGTCTATCATCCTTGCTGCTTAGGTGCCAGCTTCCACTGCCCATTTTGCTCTTTATTGATAACATAACAATAAACAATAACAATAAACCAGCCAAAGCAATGGTATCACTGGAGCACTGAAAATCTACTCTGCTTCTTTAGCAAGGGCATACCGTAGTTCTATATGGGACATCACTTGTATTTCAGCTGGGACATTGAAACAGAACACAGTTGACAATGCAGGAAAGCTGATGGTCCAATTCATGTTATGTATCAGAGTCACATGGAATCACTTTATCCAAACTAATTCAGCCTTTCTATTTTATCTTAAGACATCTTTGATATAAAGGAAATTGCCGTAGGCTCCATGCTGTGAAGCAATTTTTCAGCAGCGTGATTTTTCCTACTTTAGGAAGAAATTGTAAGTTTTTATTCATGCATTTTTATATGTGATGGATAGCATATCCTTGGGAGGTGAAAGTGATTCTAGAGTCTGGAAGTTCATCAGCATTGGGCCACTTCCTAATTTCATTAGTCCCTAATTTCCCATGGAGATTGTAAGTCTACTTAGGAACATATCACTTCAGACTATCTACGACTTCATCTGACTTAGTACTTTTTTAAATAAAAAACTACACATGAGAACTCCAACATATAGAAAATAACCTACTCTCTCCCTTGGTATATTAATTTTTTATACAGTATGTGTAAAAAAAATTCCTCTTGAGAAAACATTCATCTGAGAGTTTCTGCTGTAGTGAAGTGATACAGTCCAACTCTTGCATATTGTGTGTAAGTACAGGTACAGAAATGAATGCTGAATGTTGCAGGGATGTAAGCAAAGATTTGATACAATGATGGGAAATCTTGAAATGCTTCAAATGTACTTTTAAATAATTTAAAAGTTTGCATGATGTGGGGAACATTTTTGTGGTAAGAACTATACTTTAGTTTTTTAAGTACAGTGTATGCTGTTGATACAGCACAAATCATAAAAATGAAACATCACGTTATGAGTGGCCTTGCTGTCTAAATCTTATTGACAGAACAAAGGAGATGGAAGAGAGGAAAAGAAGCATAGTAGGCAGAAACCTTTGTAGAATAGATTAATCCATTTTTTAAAGTCAAGGCTGATAAATATATAGGGAAGAGAGAGAAAGAGAATCAGGACATGCTACTGTAAATGAAAACTCATATTGTTTTTTCCTCTTCCATACTGTGTTCAATCAGGCTTTGTCAAATTGATATCACAAGGCTAACTGAAAGCATGCAGATACAATTTAAAATACAGAGTAAAAATATTTCCAGCATTTTCAATTCTCTTTATATCTCTACATCCCCCCCATGTTAATTATTGGAAAAAGTATTTGAGAAGTTCTTGGAAAACATATTCTACCGGAGCAAATGAAATAATCTTATATTAGAGATGGAGCCTGACACTATTTCAAAGAACATTTTCTCAGTAACTAAGAGCCAAAGCTTGTGAGGTGGGAATCAATGGTTTTCAAACTAGACAGAACCATAACTGAATATTGAGCAAATATCTCCTAAGTTCAAGGCCATGCAGAGGACCAAATTTCTGTTGACTAAAAATGCAGGAGAAAAAAACTCCCAGAAGTTTAAACAGTATAGCCAATATATATGAGTTGATGTCTGTGTTCTTCAATATGCAGATCTTCTTACATACATGTCTTGTCTACAGTGGAGCATCTTATCTGCCTGACATCCAGGGAAGAAATGGTGGACTGAAGACAGCTCCATGTGCAGAATGAAGAGCCTGTGAATAGACCAGTTCCCTAATAATTCCTCTGCAGACAAATAGAGGATTTGAGATTGCCCACAAATTCTTCAGACAGCTG
This sequence comes from Pseudoxenodon macrops, assembly GCA_032467955.1. Lineage (NCBI taxonomy): Eukaryota > Metazoa > Chordata > Lepidosauria > Squamata > Pseudoxenodontidae > Pseudoxenodon > Pseudoxenodon macrops. The sequence continues at coordinate 143,017 of JANHFT010010378.1, read as the reverse complement.
CTCCTTACAAGGAGAACAAGACAATGGTCTCCTGAAGATTTAAAGCTCTGGAAGATTACCACAAAACTGTAGTTGGCACCTTTGAAAGGACCCTGAATTTTCATTTTCTAATCACTTTTGGAAATTGCTTGTTAACTGCTATTATATATATACCTTCAGATTGACACATTTTACAGCACCAAATGTAATGGAATGACATTGATGATGAGGAAAGATGTTACCTAAGGAAAAGTCAGACAAAAAGGGGAGGAGTCTGCAACGGAGTAATGGGCAAAGAAAGAAACTTAGAAAGGACCTACTATAACTCATCGGATGGTAAAAGGAGACAGTGGGAGATTTGTACATTAAGACTTAAAAGATTCTGTTAATGTAGACTTATAAAGTAGAATTAACTCATCTTGTTGCTTCCTGCCTTATCCACTTGGAAGGCTGACACTGGGTGAGTTCCCTTTAATCCTTTGTGAAAGAAGTTTTAATTACAGTTATATTTACACACCATTCAAAAGAGATGATAAAAAACTAAGGAGGAAACATAAGGACCAAAACACATCCTCTTCAGCAACCAACACCCAGATAAGCAGAGATTAACACTAGACAAACGATCAAGCAGAAAACAACATCTTAATCAAGGAACTATCAAACCATTCCCATTAAAATGGCAAGACAAGCTATTGTATATAAATGGATCAAATTCCACACTTTTAGTATTGATGATGTTACCTAATCAGATAATAAAATGTCTGCAAGCAAACAATCAAGCTCAGAGAGCACAAAGACCCAACAATACTTAAATTATTCCTGTTACTCCACAAAAGAAGGATCTTTTAGAAGTATTCAAGTAGCCAGAAAAAATGGCTCTTTTTAAAAAACAAAATGGGACTCTACCAATTTGTTAATCATCTGGGATGTATTTAAAGCATTTTTAACGGATTTGCTGTTACTCTCACTGAAAAAGTGTCTTTTGGGTACAGAGACAAAATCTATTACTTAATGTGGTTGCAATTTTTATACCAAGTTATATCAATTGGAGGCATTTGTAATTCAACAGCAAAGTATTAATTTCTTAGGAAATATGGACTAGAAGAGATATCAGATTTTTTTTTTAAACTCAGCACAAACACTTAACATTACAAGAAATTACAAAAACAATACAATCTATGAAACTGAAGATGGCCCTTGAATCCAATGATTTTTCAGTTGAATGATACAGAACCTAGTATTAGCATCCGTATTGTTAAGAAATTTGTAATTGATCAATGATTTAATTCAGTATATTAGATATACTTAATACTTTTCTTCCCATCTGTGTGATCAGTTAGTTGAGAAATCTAAAGGGATTCTTTTTAATTTATCACCTTTTAACACAAGCACCAGTTTAAAAGACATAGCACAATTACACATTTTTATAAAGAGGAATCAGTACAAAATTTGAAATTATTAAGGAATTTTCCAGGATGTGCTCCCTGACTGACCACACAATCTGAAAAGTAATTTTATAAAAGTTTATGAAATCTACTAAGAAACATTGAAGTTTGGTCTGAAGAATATGATAGCAATTCATTCTGACAAGGACACCAACTATGAATGGCAAAAACATTGGAGCCATTTCTGTTCTTGAGCACTATACCAGATAAGAAATCACCAAACTCCACTGCAGTATTCATCTGCAAATTCCATGTACAGGTAATCCTCAGTTAATGACAACTAATTCAGCAATCATTTGAAGTTATGATGGTGTTGAACAAGTGGTACTTAACAATTGATTCTGGAAGTTCCAGCTGTCCCAGCACTTGCAGTCATGTGATCTAGACACTTGGCAACCTGCTCCCACTTGTAATTGTTGCAGCGTCCCACAGACACAAAAAAAGTGAATGTGAAACCTGGCAGGAAAGGATCACATGATCACATGACACTTTTATGACCGCATAGCAATGGGAACTCTACTCCCAATTACCATCATTGACAAGGACTACCTGTAGTGAAGTTTTACAATTTGATCATGTGACATCTGTGGCTGCCTCCATTGTTAACTATCACCATAGCAGTGGACTACAACACAAAACATTTCAAACATGTCTTCAAGAAGCAGAATATAATGGCTTAATTTCTCACAAGGAAATAAGATGGCTGAGTCGAGCATGCATATTTTAGAATTTCATTACTACAAAACACGAAGTAACAAAATTTATGGCAAATGAACTGAGAAAATTCAAAGACCTCGAAGATGAAGAATGGAACCATGACTTTTCTTTTGTGATGTCTGAACTCGTATAAATAATGTGAATCTGCAGCTTCAAAGAAAATACTGTATAATTAATCTTCAAAATGTATGATTCAATAAAAGCATTTAAAATGAGATTGTATTTTTTCAAAGGATATTGAAAAGAGACTTTGAAAAGGATCTTTCCTACTTGTACTCAGCATATTCCTAATGCAAGCTCATTGAGGTAAGAAAAAATATGGACATCACGTTAGTCTTATAATTTATTTATTTATTTAATATATTTATTTATTACATTTTTATGCTACCTGGCCAGGGGTGGGTTCCGGATATTTTTTATGCTGGTTCCGCTGCATGTGTGCGCGTGAAGCGCATACGCAGAAGCAAAAACCAAGATGGCGGCACCCATGGAGACACCGACAGGACCGGCTGCGTGATGTCATCGCCAAGTTACTACCAGTTCTATAGAACCGGATAGAACCGGTAGAAACCCACCTCTGTCCCGGCTCCCTATAAAGTGACTGGGTGGCTAATTGAAGAATTCAGTGAAAGGGTTCTTTCGACTGAAGAAGAAAAGATTCCATCAAATACGATTGAAAATCCATTTGCTGTAAATCCAGAAGAAATATCACCAAATTTACAATAGAAATAATCATCTTGCAATGTTGAGAAACTTGTAAATTAAAATATAAGGAAATCAATTTGATTTAAAAAAAAAACTATTTAGAGGAAGTAAATTTTTTAAAAGCTCTTCAAAATTGCTCGGAAAGCTTGTTCTTTTGGAAGCACATTTATATGAGAACAAATGTATTTATATATATGAGAACATGAATAAAAACAAACAGGTTGTTACATCACTAATGAACTTTTACAAAACATTTGATAATCTCATTTAACTTGACAGTACAAATATATATTGTTGGAAAAAAGTTGCAGCATATCACCTTGATATATTCATGTTTTTTGTACTTAAACCAATATTCTTCATGGTTTTTTAAAGTAATGCACGGCTGTTTTCCCCAAAACTATTCCTTTATAAACCATGATTATTCGTAATGTATCAGTGTGGGTGGACTTTCCTCTCTTAAGAGTTATGCAGGCCTGCTGTATATGAAGGGAGATTGTGAAAGAAACTTGAGATTTTAGCTACGGTATATTCTTTCAATGAATTTCTAATAAATTATTCTATTCTTTGACCTGTGACCACCAGCAGTCTTTTAAGGAATTTCAGGTGGTCTGTGGAGGCTGAAGCGAGAAAGCAACAGAGAATTTGTGTGTGGATTTGTGTTTACATCTGTATGTGTGTTGGGTATGTGTATAGGTTTTCCATATAATACTCTCTGCATTGCTCTGTATCCTATTCAGTGTTGAATTATTATTCTCACAATTTTAACCGTTGGTTTACATAGTATTCTGTAAATTCTTTTGAAAATGATATAGTGGGTTGCATGAAAGAAAAGCTTGGGAAACTCTGCAAGAAAGAATATGAAGTAAATAAAATCCTGGGTTGTAGTACTCGTTTAAAAAATTTCTTTATAAGTGAGTTTCCTTAGTAACCCAGAATGCAGAATTAAATATCTATTTTTATGGAAACAATTAATCACCTGTACACATCTTAATGATCCATATTTATACCTATCAGAAGATCTTGTATCTAGTTGCTCTTCCATATTTGGAGTAGGTTGACTAGGGTGTGTGTGTGTTTATGCGCATGTGCATGCGTGTGTGTTAATGCGATGCATAGCTTTTATTGATTTGATTTGTCTATATTGTAACATGTTTGGAATCTTTTGGAAGATCTGTATAGAAAAATTATAAATAAATATTTTATATTGGAATTGATGTATACGTCTGTGTGGAAAGGCTAAAGGTGAGGTATCCCAACTTTGCCATTTTTAGTTACTCCACTGTTAAGCAGGAATAGCTTGACCATCATATCAATCATTGCCTATTCTCATCTCTGTTTACTCAGAAATAGACAGCCCACTCAATTCAATAGAGCTTCCTCCCCAAAAACAGTGTGTGAGATCAAAGTCTTCAGGTATATCCATCTTCTGCTTACATTTTGTCCTTACATATGAGTTCTCAGTCATTCATACACTCACATACACACGCACAGAAACACACACTGCTCTAGATGTACAGAGATTAAGAAAGGAACTTGAGATTTCAACTACACTCTTTGAGTGAATTTATAATAAATTATTCTATTCTTTGATCTATGCCCACCGGTGCTCTTTGAAAGGATTTCAGATGATTTGTGGAGGATGAAGGCATTCCTCTATTTCAAGAGTTATTAAATATTTTAAAATGCTAACTTTGCCATTTTTCAAAACAAGAACTTTGTGTGCAAAACCTGCATCTTTGACATTCCCATTGCAGGAAAACTTACAATGCTGTTTCATAAGTAATTTTGGGAGATTTGGAAGGCATGTAGGGTTACTGATATCTGAAGAGTCAGTGGAGGACACAGAGAATTGGGAAGGAGAGTAAATGGGACCGGAGGGAATGAGAACTCATTGTTTAACTTTCTTTACATCAACAGCAAAAATTACAATGAAAACTGGAAAAAAGGTACTTAGATCTATATGTATATGAAATTATTTTTCCCAAAAGCACACAGATAGACTTTTCAATAACTGGCATGTATTAGAGCTGGTTAGGAAGCAAAAGCCTTCAGCGAGTAACTGATTAAGGTCTTGTCAGTTTCAGGCATTAGCAAACCAGCAGGAGGAAGGGTCCTAATCAATTACTTAAAGTAACAGGAAAGCTTGTTAACTTTCGGTTACCATTTATTAGGAAAGTACTGCATTGCAAAGAAAATCTGCTCAGGAAGATAGACAAAAAGCTAGACAGTGTTGGATTTTTAAGGAATGCCTGCTGGCTGCAGGACATGAAAACAAAGAGGAAGATGTGACTTCCTTTTGCCAGACATCTTGTAATCCTAGTGACAGCAGTATTTCAGTCCTTTACCGGGTCCAATTGGCATGACAGAATAATGGATATTTTTTTCTTTGAAAACAAAAATAGAGACCCTTTATTTGTGTTTGTGATATATCATGCTGATCCGGACGTTAATGTTACTTTGTGAATTGTGGGGGAAAAAAGATTTATCTTTCTTTTTTCTTCTGGAAATGACAGACATTATATAAATATTGGTGCAGAAGGAAGACAATAAATTACAAAACGTTTCACTAGCTATCACATATACATGACAGATCTGACCATTTTCTCTTCCAACTCTACATCAGTGGAGGATCTTTGTTGGCGTGAAACCAACACCCCCCAAAACGCTGTAATTAACCTGCTACTTCCTTAGGTGGTATGATGGTCTGGAGAATTTTTATTCATATCATTATAAGATTAAGATAAGAACGTTTCCAAGTTCAGGAGAGTCAAATTGGATATGCAAACAAATCTCCCATTTTATTATCTGAAACTGACAACTTCATCAGTTACGGTTTTGATGAAGCAAATGGGGAATTCAGAGCATTTGATACTTACTGACTGCCCTGAAATAACTGGTCAGTGGAAATGAGGGAGAAAGGATTAATTCTTCCCGGAAGGTGACAACTGAAGACCTCCAGTGCTACATCCAAATCACTAGGAAGCGACAGTTCTTTTCCCCTGCCTCTTTTTTAACAACAGAGGCCAAAACCTGGAAGGTAGTGATGTGAACAGCAGATCTAGCAAAATCATCTGTTTGCCACTTTGGACGGTGAGAGACAAATTAAATACTGCATTGAAAACAGAATCATATTAATATATCATTTTGATAATAGCAGCTGATCAAAACTTGGAGCCTGGTACCTGGTATTTCTTTACACAACCCCCACAAGATAATTACATGTGCATGGGAAGCCCAAACTGCCTACATGGAAGCTTTTGTATAACCTGGAAATCTTCCAAATTGAGGGCTGCAGTGCATAGAAAGGATTGTCCTGTAATCCTAGAATGCGCCATCAAGAACAGCTAAAGAGGCCAAGCTAGACAGATTAGTGACAGAAAGGATTGTCCTGCTCAAAGCCTCTCCATTTTAATATTTCAAAGACTGGGCTTGAGAAACTACTGCGTAATAGCAGGAGGTATGGTGGCACAGCCTTACTGACTTTTTCAATGTGGTTGAGTGGATAACCACCTTTCATCAGACCTTAGAGTAGAAGTAGAGGATCACTAGAGGGGGTCAGCAACCCGCGGCTCTGGAGCCTCATGTGGCTCTTTCATCCCTCTGCCTTGGCTCCCTGTCACCAGTCAGCTCCACAATTGATAAGGCTTTCATTTAGGATAGATAGAGGAAAAAGGACGCCATACTAGGAGGTGACTCTATGGTGGGGGGATCCAGTCTTCCGGTTGGCTCCAGATTGAATGGGGGGGGCTTCCGGTTAGAACCTTTGTGGCTCTTTGAGTGTTTAAGGTTGCTGTCCCCTGCATTAGACTTAATGGTTACTAACAAGGAAGATGTAGTTGAAGAAGAGGTAATGACCTTAGATGATAGTGACCATGTAATCCTAGAATGCGCCATCAAGAACAGCTAAAGAGGCCAAGCTAGACAGATTAGTGACAGATTATCATCATGTGAACACAAAACGGTTATTTCCTTTATTTTTACAGAGGGAGAATAGGATGATGTTGACTATTGTTAGAGTGTCCATTGCTTCAGACTTTTCCAGACAACCAAATGCCTCCATCAAGGACCAAAGTAGTAAAAGTCTACATGATGTAGCCTGTAGATTAGTGGTTTTCATTTCTCTGCCTTTGGCAAGTGCCTATTGGGGTCATGTTTTCCATCCTTTTTAATTCTCATGATCCATTGTAAGCTCTTTTTCTGGCTCTTTTTCTTTTTCTTTCCCATCTGACAAAGCCATCATGTAAATCCAACGTATGAAACAGTATTAGATCTGGGTTGCCTTATTTCATCTGAGGTTTATGTCTTACAAAGGACTTAAAGGGATTAGCATCCATTGGGAACAAGAGAATAGAGAAAGTATTCATTTTCTATGATGTATTTCTTTCCATTAAGTATCGGCCTCATCCCTTGCAGAGAAAGGAACTACGATTTTTCGCATAACTTATTTTATTATTGTCTGATATAGTAAACTTCTTTTAAAATCTCTCTCTCTCTGTCTCTCTCTGTCTCTCTCTGTCTCTCTCTGTCTCTCTCTCTCTCAAGGTTTTCCACACAGTTTCTTCAGGGTGCAAAAAGCTCTCTGTGTTTTTGTTGTTTGTTTTTCAAATTATCTTCTTCAACTTTTGTTTCCTATGGTAAATAAATCTATTTTAGATATAAATCTAGTGTAAAAATGTCTAGAAACTATCATGTGACGGCATGATGAAGTAGATGGTGATGCCATTGTCAGCGTTCCAAATAGCTGGTCCAAAATTGAATCAGAGTGAAAGTACTGCTCAAAGTTCCAATTTATTAATATAGAAATAATAGAATATAGAATAATAGAAGGTGTGGCAGGCCAAGGATCCCAAAGAAAAGATGGCTGCAGGGCTGACAGCCATCAGGACTGATGTGCTAGCTGCAACCATTCGTTTGCAGTCAGATTTCAGGACAATGAAATCTGCCTTGATTATACTTTGTTTTCCTCTAGACAAGAGGTTTCCAAAAACTTCAACCAATGCAAAATTGGTATAGTTGAGGCAACTGACATGATGCCCACATTAAAAAATCTGCAGCGGTAGCCATTTGCTTTCAGGGAACAAGTTAAGCCCTCACGTTTTAAACTCATAAATGGCTTCATGATTGATTAACTGAGGTCCAACCATCATTACTCTAGAATCTTCAGAGGGACTTTTTTTTGAAAACGCCCATGTTTTCACTACAAATGTCTTCTGCATTGTTGCCAGAATAGTTTTTCCCTCTGCCTTTAAAAATTAATTTAAATAAATAGGTACAGAACCATTAATTTCCTGTTAGGAATTGTCATCCCAGTTCTTAAGAGTTCAACCTGGCATCCAGTTTTCCCATAACAGGTTCACTTAGCATCAACAACAATGTCCGTTTTTAAACTAAGTAAATGCCGTCTTAATTTTTCTGAGCATTTCGTCCTTAATTTGCCCTTATAGTTTTTGCTCAGTTGCTTTTCCCCCCATTTTATTTCTGAGTACTGTGAGAATATTTATCTAAGAGTGACAGATATCTTTTCTCTGATAAATCAACAAGCATGTAGGCTATGACCAGGATCTAAACTACAGTATCAATAATTTTGGACATCCAAAGAGATTGGGAACTTGCTTTGTTGAGCAAGAGTTCCTGACTCTCAAGGGTAAATCTCTTTGGAAACTAAGGATTTAACATATTATATGGCTCTGGGAAAATGTCAGTCATTCATAGTGAAAATTCTAATGGGCATCCATCCAAGTTTTTCAAATATATGATGTAGATCTTTGAATATATCCTGTTCTGTCCTGGAATATAATTGTGGACAATGTAGTTTCTCTTGGTGGTATAGTTCAGGCAATAATTTTATGTCTACTCCTATGATAATTTTTTTTTTACCATGAATTCAGGATGTAAGCTCTGTGATCAATCTACCATGAAGAAACTAGTTTGTGTGAACCGGCTTGGTTTTCATTTGTGGAGGTTAACAGCTGCTTCAGTGTGATAACATTTATAATGAATGCAGTGTGTTCAAGGGCCCAGCATAAGAAGCAATCAGTCCCCTAAAGATTGCTTGAGGAAACAGGTTGTCTGTGAACAAAGCATAAAAGTAACTCAGCAAATTGAGATATAGTAATTTCAGCTATACTATTTTTATAATTAGCTAAATACCATTTTGTCAGTACCCAAAAATGTGTCATTCAAGTATTAGTGTATTAAAAGATATCCAGTTTCTGTAAAGCAAGGGAATTAAATATTGTATTCTATATGCTTGTGAAGTTAAAGTAAAAGTGATTTGATGTAAACATAGCCCTACAGATTCAGAACAAGAGTCAACTGATTCCAGCAACCTGGACATTTCATCAGGGAGAAAGACCATAAGTAGGATTCAAAGGCAAGAAAAACTTAAGCTCAAGAACATTGAGTGTAGTAAATCCCAGCACAGAGGTAGGTTGTTGCCAGTTCGGACTGGTTTGCTAGAATCGGTAGCGGAAATTTTCCCCCGCTTGCCGAATCGGCAGCAACCACCAGCTGGATACACACACACCCGAACCGGTCCTCCAGTTTGAAATTCGGTCCTCCGGAGGGAAATTTACTTGAAAATAACCCTCTGCGCATGCGCAAAGCCTCCTGCGCAAGCACAGACAATTTTAACCTGGGAGCAACGGGGGCACGCATGAGAAAGTAGTGAGTGCACGCAAAACATGCACTTTGGGCGCGACCCCGAACCAGTAGGGAAGATACGTAGAACCCACCCCTGTCCCAGCAGAGTTTGGTTTGTACAATTTTATAAGGATCTATCAGAAGAGGATGAAAAATAAAACAGCAAATTCCTCTATTGTAGGTTACAGTTTCCTGGATCTCCAGGCTCTGACGTTTCAAGGTTGGTTATCGTTCATAAAGCCTTATATGGCATAAGCACTGCCTATCCCCCATTGTTTCTGCCTGCCCACCAGGCCTAGCCAGCAGGAGAGGCTCCAGGCCCCTTCTATCAAATCATGTCAACTTTTACTTTATGTCTTTCTTCATATCTCACTTTTAGTATTTGCATAAATAATTCAAGGCTGTGAACATACCAAATGCTGCTTCCTCATGCTAAATTCATAGTGACATTTTCACATTACTTCCAAGTTCAGCTTAAAAAGATAAAACAATATTATACAGCAAGAATAGTTAATGGCCTAAAAACAGAGGTAGAAACAGTGGTGAAATCCTACCGGTATGCCCCGGTTAAGGTGAACCGGTAGAGGCGGCAGCGGGTGGTTCGGAGAACTGGTAGCGGCGGCAGCACAAGGCTCCACCCACCTGCCCGGACGCCATAACTTCTGAATTTTTTTATGAGGGTAAAAACTCATTCCCTGCACACGGATTTCTGAACCGGTAGGGAAGCTAAGTAGATTTCACCACTGGGTAGAAACCTGAAATCTTTAAGATGTTTCCGAATTACAATTCACAGCATTTCTCACTTTTGAGAATATTGGAACAGGGCTCCTGAAAATAACCTCGGGAGGGCCGCAAATTCATTCCAGCATAGTAACCTCTGTTGAGTTGGTAATAAGAATAAAAATACGATAGTAGGGGAATGAAAGCTGACCTTTTTTTCCTATGGAACAGAGGTGAAATGCTCCCGGTTCAGACCGATTCGGCAGAACCGTTACCAGACATGTGGCCTGGTTCGCCATACCGGTAACGATGGCTGGCTGGCCACGCCCCTGAACAGGTCCCCCTGGTCGCCACTCGCTCACCCTGTTCCGCCCACCAAAAATGGGAGGGGTAGGGGGTCCGTTTTGCTCTCAGCAGGCTTCCCTAAAGCCTGCTAGGCAAAAAATGGGTTTTTTAGGCAAAACACATGGGGGGGTCTGCTTTTGCTCTGAGCAGGGTTGGCAAAAAATAGGGGGTTTAGGCAAAAAATGGGGTGGGGGTGGAAAGAAAGAAAGAAAGAGAAAGAGAGGAAGGGAAAAAAGAGAGGAAGGAAGGACTGCAAACCTGGCACTAGGCGCAGCTTCAGAAGATAATCCAGGGCTGGAAGGGACCTGGAGGTCATCTAGCCCTGCTCCAGCAGGACATTGTTAAAGTGAGTTTCTGTCTTTTGATCCTCCAGTCACATGACCTCACCAAACCACGCCCACAAGCCACGCCCACAGAACCGGTAGGAAAAAACATTTAGATTTCACCACCGCTATGGAAGATAATATTTCCGATGGCCCCTTTAAACACTTGTATACCTCTAGAAGATTTCACACTGTAGCTTTTAATGATGGGTGTCTAGGAATAGGTTTAGAAGGAGTGTGCAACATTCATTCACCAACATAAGCTAGCACTGCAATCTCTCACTAGCCATTATTTTTTCCATGGGATGATTTCTTGCAGATATCAACTGCACTCACTAATTTTATTTAGTTTTTTAATATAACTTTATTACATTTCCAAAGCTACTAATCAAATGCAGAACTATGATAAGAGAAAAGTTAGTAAAAAAAAGAAAAGCAAGGAAAAGAAGAACTGAAAGTATAGCATGAAAAAAAAAGATATAAGAAAAAAGATACAGAAAAAGAATAACCTCCAAATTTCTTCAATACAGGTACAGATATTTAAGAAAACAACTCTTACTCTAGGTTGAAACAAAATTAAAGGCATAACTTATAAAGCATATAGAATAAACCAGATTCTTTTTAAAACCTTTTTAAATGAGCATAATACTTTTTTCAAGAAGCCCAATGGAGTAATAGCAGATGATATATTTTAGTTTCATCTACCAGATAAATAGAATTATGATTGCTATTAATAATTCATGAAGTGAAATCTTAGGGCAATAATAGGTTCTGCTCATTTAGATAAGTAATTGAAAATATTACTAAAGCTTGAAAGTTAAACTTTGATTTGATTGTAGGCCATGCTGTTCTGCTATCGTATCTTTCAATATCTAATATACTAAAGAACTGGAGTAACTATTAACTACACATGCCCATTTTACATCATAAAATGATTTTTAGAAGCATTATGATGGGTTGTTGTTTTTTTGCAATAATGATCTGTACACTATAGTGAAGACACCAGCAGGAAGAAAACAAATTTTAATCATAGCTGTATCAGTAGGGCAGAGAAAGCTTCCAATTACTGAAAATATAATTCATGCTTAGTGAATTCTATCTAGCCCACAGAAACCTAAACCAATTCAATCACTCCTGTACTCAATCAAATTAATGTACTATTTTGAGAGCACCAATCTATTAGATTTAATTATTTGTAATTGTTCTAAAAAGCATCCTGTGTGGAAAAGTGCTTTTTTTTTTACTAGAGCAAACTCATAAACTCATGTGAAATTCAGAAATGAGTTCCTGAAACTAAATAGAGAGATTAGAAGGAAGGATACTATTTTTTCCTCCTCCTCCTCCTCCTCCTCCATCATTTTAATTAATAGAGGATTTTTCTGAAGTAAAGCAGAACACAGTAAATATGGAAAATACAAAATATAGGAAAAAACACAAAATCTAATAAAAACTGGGTCAGAAAGAGAATATGTCAAATGGAAGACTTGCCAAACTCCCAAAACTCATTGTGCAATTGTTGAACAGTCTCCAAAACATAAAAATAGATAAAGGCTAACTGGGAGGAGGCACAAAGATCAAGGTATCATAATTGAGAAAACCTTGATTGATAAAAAGCAGACCAAAGCAGTGCTACCTGATGGGCAGAGGGGATAATTCCTTGGTTTATATTTGTAGTCTAAAGCTTGTAAGATTTTAAAGGGGAGATAACCATCTGAGTTGGTTAAAATTTGAAACCACATTGAAATAATGCGGATTAAGTAACTGCAAAATGTCAAGCTCCAAATAGAAGGACAACATATTAAGTCAGCACAAGGACCAGTAAATTGGGCTTAGCCTGAGAAGAACCAAATTGAATTTTTCCTTCAGCCGTGAAGTTTATACGATGAATTTGGGCCAATCGCAGTCTTTAATCTAATGTATCATACTAGACTGTTTTGCAAGAAAAGAGATAAGATTAATGTATACAGCAAGCTGGGCTCTTGAAAAAAAAAAGCATGATAAAATATATAACTGCTGACAACTTTCACTAATCTTAACACAGCATTTTAGCTTCCCTGGAAATTCTTTACATGTTTCTTCCCATACAGGAATCTCAAATGTGCTTCAAATGTTGTAAGGCAAGATCTATGCAGGATCCTTTTCTGTGTGAGAGACACTGCAGTAAATAGTTCCTTCCCCCACCCCAAATATCAGTCACTATTTAGTATGCAAATTTCAATAAACATGTGCAATGTTCTTAGGGAGAATAGGACGTATACCTGGAGATTGTAGAGAGTTAAGAAGAGGTAAGATGTTTGGTTTTGATGGACCAATAGGAGAGAAGTATTGTGTTTCTTTTAAAATCAAATGTTATGTGCCTAAATTCACAGCATTGCTCCATTCCTGTAGAGTAGAGTGTCAAGCTCAAGGCCCGGGGGCCACATTCGGCCCACGGGGTGCTTAGATCTGGCCCTCAGGGTTGCCCTGGAAACAGCAAAGGACCGGCCCATGGTGCCTCTGCCAGCAAAAATGGAGCTCGGGAGGGCCACGATTTCGCTGGCAGAGGGTTTAAGGAGGCCGTCCCCGACACAAGTGATTTTGAGTTGGCCACGGCTACCCTGGCCATGCTCACCCTGGCGCCCCAAAGTCAAACACAACCATGATGCACCCCTCAATGAAATCGAGTTTGACACCCCTGCTGTAGAGTTTCCTTCTGAAAAGAAATCTCACATTTCTTGCTTCCCTTTGCTGGATGCAGAAATTACTGTCACTACTTCTCTCACATGCATTTTTAAAAAATAATAAATAATTGTCAGCTCTACCAGATAAACCAGAAAAGATGGGCCAGTTCTACTTTATTGTATGGTTATATTAACAGGATTTGACACTGTCTGAAAGTACAAACTTCCTGCTACCACTTGTAAGTACTTGATCCATTATGGAAAATCCTTCCAAAGTTTATTTCTCTGATTGTGAAGCCACTGGAGGTTTCTCCGTCTTTTGTTTGATTGTTCCCTAGTCAGCTCACTCTTCGCCTTGTCTCCCAAGGTCATCTACACACTTCATTACAATAAGGACAAGTGTTGCAAAAGCACAGATAATCACATGTGGAAGATATTATCCAAAATTCCTCTAAAATGTAGTAAACGAGGCAAATGGATTGTTGATAAAATATACATTTTTGGAAGCATAACAAAATTTATTTCATTTTAGAGAGAAGATGGTAATTCAAATGCCAGGTCTTACCATTTCTACTAAGCATACTGAGTAGATCTTCTGAGTATGGTAAATGACAAATAATATCCTTCATACATTGAATTGAAAGCCTTCTTTCACATATATTTTCCACATGTCATGATTTCAGGACTCCTAATCTCTGGGTTTTAACAGAGATTTCAGTGAATAGGAACCATTCATTGTGATGAGGTACATCAGTGTGTTCTTTTATGTTAATGTGCAGGTAGACTGATAAGGCTTAGAATGACAGAAAAATCACTCTGTGTTTGTCCAAGAAAGAATTCATTAAGAACACTCTTCACTGCAACAATAAAATGTTGACCAATTAGCATTAACAATCATTAACAGATGGCCGGATAGTAGGGAGGGAACTGCAGTAGAAATTAAAAACATGAAAACAATATTCTAATTTTTTCAGCTTTTACAAAAGCAGCTAATGAAAGGGCAGTCTTGTATATTTTACTGGCACAAAACAAGACATAACTTCTTTTCTCTTTCCACTTACCCACGCCTGTCTAAAGGGCTGTCAGCTGTGGCGTGTTCACACTTATGGGTGGTCCACATTTAGCGACTGCCTCATACAGGAACTCTTCAAAGTTACAACAGTGGCTTTATAACCAATCCTCTCATTTGCTATCTAGTTTGCAAATCAAAGGAAAGTTGATTGTAAGTACAGTCATGGTTTCACTTAGCTTCTACTTTGCTTAATAACTAAGTTGCCAGTCCCAACTGGAGTCATTAAACAAAGGCTAACTGTATTCTCAGTTGCTCCAGAGGGTAAGACTAGAACTAATGGGATAGAATTTTAAGGCTGTAAATAGAGATTGGACATTAGGTAGAACTAAGATTAAGAAGAACTAGGATGAGTCAGTTTGGTGTAGTGGTTAAGATGCTGGGCTAGAAACCAGGAGAGTGTGGGTTCTGGTCCTGCCTTAGGTATAAAAGCTGGCTGGGTGACCTTGGGCCAGTCACTCTCTCTTAGCTGAACCCATCTCACAGGATTATTGTTGTGGGGAAAATAGGAAGGAGTATATACAGTCAAGAGTCGTCAATCGGTGGAATAGGTTATCTCATGGAGTGCTTTCTTACTCTTCAGTGGAGATTATTCAAAGAAGGTGGATAGTCATGTTGCAGGAATAGTGTAGTGAACCTGAATTGTGCATGGAGTTAGATTTGATGACCTATTAGGTATTTCCAACTCTGTGAATCTGAGCTGCTGCTGTTTAGAATTCAGTCAGTCTCAGTTTCCTTTCTAGGGATGCATCTTTATCAATCAGAATAGAGCTGGAAGGGAAGTTTGTTTGAAGAGATGTTGGGCCCATTTCCTGAATAGGTTTGCAAATGTCAGGCAAGCAGTCGCTGACAATTAACAAGCTAGAAATGATTTTGTAAGCCTCCAAGAAAAAAACAGATATATCAGAAGTCATCAAGCCTGTAAATGCACGTGTTAAAATTAAGGACGAAAGTCTATTGGAACAGTCTATTAAATTGGTTTTTATTTGGATGTGCCTGTTTCCTATTCCACTGAAATCTGTTTTAAAATGTATTAATACAGATTAGGGGTTCTGCAAACCTGATATGCGGAAATTACAAATGAAAGAACAGATTTGTTTTTCTCTTTATGACCCTATAATCCCTTTATTCGGGGTAGAGTCAGGGCAACTGAATGGAACTGCATGTTTACTGGCCAGGTGCCCTTCCTGATGCTTATGTGGAGTTTGCAGCAGATATTTTCTCTTTGCACCCTGAGAGGGAAACATCTATCGCTGCCTAGGATTAAATTCTCAACCTCCCACATGGGAGGCAAGAGTCTTCACTTCAAGGCAGGGGTGAAATCTAAAAATTTCCCCTACCGGTTCTGTGGGTGTGGCTTATTTTGTGGGCGTGGCTATGCAAAAGCAGCTGTACTGACTCACACACAATA
>JANHFT010010378.1:112883-123180 GCA_032467955.1 Pseudoxenodon macrops | reverse complement strand
CTGGCTGAATCCCTGCCTCTGGCACCAAGTCTTCTCCAGCCTCCTCACTGTCCGACTCTGGTGCCAGCTGCACAGGCTGCTGGCAAGGCACCATACCAGCCTCCTCGCTGTCTGAATCAGTTACTAGCTGCACAGACCACTGGCGGGCCACAACACCAGTATAGGACATTACATACCAAAAGAACTAGACACAGAGACAGTATTTTTCCTTGTGCCATCCCTCTGCTAAACACCCAATTCCCACAGCACTGCCATATACCTAAAGATATTTACCTGTGGCAGTAGGACTGTATTACTACCATCCTTCTCATCTTTTGTATGACCTTTTCCTATTGGCATCTTATGATTTATCGCTTTGTTTTTTTGTATGTACACTCAGAGCTTATGCACCAGAGAAAAAATATTTGTGTGTCCAATCATACTTGGCCAATAAAGAATTTTTAAAAAATGTGATGACCCTGTAATCCTTTGCATTGGGGTGGAGTCCTTTGGGACTGTCTATGCTAATTATGCGTGGTATTGTTTCCAGCAGCTTGGAAAGTTCTGTGTCCTTTTGATAGAGGGATATCATGTAAATTCTTGCCTGTTGTTGCTTTTGCCTTTTATCCTGTTTTGCCAGTTAACAGTTTTTGATGTTTGCAGAGATACATTAGTTGATCTGGGACCGTACGTGCTTTGATCTGGATAGAGAGAGATTGATTGGGAGTGTGTTGGGTGAAAGCTTAATTGGAAATTGCAGGCTGTAATTTTCCAATAGATTCCTGAGAGTCCCTTGAACTGCAAGGAGATCAAATCAGTCCATTAAAAAAAAAACCAACCTATGACTGTTCTTTGAAAGGAAGGACAGATACTGAATCTGAAGCTCAAATACTGGTAGTCTAGCCACCAAATGAGAAGAAAAGATTGAAGGCAAAAGGAGAAGGGGATGGCAGAGGATGAGATGGTTAGATAGTGTCCTTGACACAATGAACATGAATTTGGGCAGACTTGGGGGGAAAGGAGAGGACAGGGAGACCTAACATGCTATGGTCGGACATGATTTAGCGATGGAAAAACAACAACAAAATTCCAACAGTTCTCCCTTTTTGGGGATAGCTATGCAATAAAGACTTTGCCTTGGTTAAGAAGTGAAATATCACCCAAGGTGTTCAGATTGTTGGTATTCTATGCTATAAATGAGAACTTAGGATGCTTTGAACTGGGAAGGGAGTGATGGAAGTAGAATTGGAAGGAGCAAATTAGCCCTCAGGTCTAGATAGGAATCCAAATTCTGAAATTCTCCCAATAATTAGTTCCCTTACCAAATTGATCTAACCGTTAGGAAGCTTTCCCCTTTCTCTCCATCTTCAACATTCACCTGGAACTTGCTTTCCAGTATCTTACTAACCTTATCCAATTATTCAATTACTAACATTATAATATAATGACAATAGTTGGAAGGGACCTTGGAGGTATTCTAGTCCAACCCCCTGCTTAGGCAGGAAACCATACACCACCTTAAAAAAATGGTTATCTAACATCTTCTTTAAAACTTCCAGTATCGGAGCATTCACAACTTCTGGAGGCAAGTTGTTCTAACTTTTTTAACTAACTAAATTAATTGTTCTAATTGTCAGGAAATTTCTCTTTAGTTCTAAGTTGTTTCTCTCCTCGATTAGTTTCCACCCATTGCTTCTTGTCCTGCCCTCAGGTGTTTTGGAGAATAGCTTGACTCCCTCTTCTTTGTGGCAGCCCCTGAGATATTGGAAGACTGCTATCAAGTCACCCCTAGCATTAGACCAGGCATACCCAGTTCCTGCAACTGCTTGTCGTAAGTGTTATCCTTCGCCCCCTAATCATCTTTGTTGCTCTTCTTTACACTCTTTCTAGTCTCTCAGCATCTTTTTTGTATTCTGACATCTTTTTTTATATCATGAATCATTGAGAGAACGAGCCAACTCAGTGGTCCAAGCAATGTTTGGGTGTCATTTTTGCAAATTAACTGAGCTATGTAGGGTTTGTACAACATAATATCACATCCAGTTTCAGGGTCCATGTAAATCACTCTTTGAAATTCAGCCCTGTTTTCTGTGCTCTTTCACTTCTAATCTGAAATACTCTGCCTGCTTTTGCAATCTTATCAGGGAAGTTAGCGCTACTCCGATAGCAAAAGGACACGAGTATATTACATTTTTTTTTGCTGTCATGGTAGCAAATGCCAGCCTTTCCTATTCTGTAGCTATACTTGCGTTCATGAAAGCAACAGGGTTGATAGGAGATAGGTAGGCTTTTTAAAAAAATATGTGCGTGCTTGTGCCTTTAATTTAGTCTTGCCTTCCTGCAATTCTCTTGCAATGTTTTTCAGGAGTGTTTTTCTTTTGTATTCAGAACTTCTTGAGTTGTTTTCCTCTGAAGGATTTTCATCCAAGAAATCTTTCCCAAATTCTCTTTGAGCTTGTTAAAATCTAGGACTCTGGTATCCTAGGCAGGGGGCTGGAGTAGAAGACCTCCTAGGTCCCTTCCAACTCTGTTATTCTATTCTATTCTATTCTATTCTGATTCTAAATGAAAAAGCTAAAATGTGTATCATAAGTATGACTTTTGTATCACCTAAGTTGGTGAATATGAAAATAGGAATCCATAACTTGCTGAGAATTGCTTCATTAAATAGTGAGATTGTGATAAAGGAGAAACCAAAGTTGAGTTCTTGTAAAAACTGAGCAAAGTTCTAGATAAGTACAATCCAGTGGGAGAAACAGTCTGATAGTTGAAAGGAAAATGCAGGTGGGAACAAGAGACTTCAGAACAAATACATTGAGCGTCATTGTTTAAAATTGTCAAAATAAGGGTCCAGTATAAAATAAATATTTTGAAGTTTGATCATATAGAGAGAATGAATTTGTGTAGGATTTTTTTAAACAAATAATGAAGTACAGGGGAACAGGTCAAGAGGAAATAGAAGATAGATAAAGATATGGCTGGATGAAGTTGATGAGACCCCGAAGAAGATAAAAATTTAAAGACTAACAGGCAATGTATGGTGTGCTATAAGGATATGGGGAAAGATTATCAATTATAAAGGTATATTGAGAAATGTAGTGAACGGCAAGGGCATCGCAGGAAGGATAAAGACAGAGGGAAATGATGGTATGAAAGTGAATATATATGTCCCCAGGATAATATTGCAGGATCCAATCTGGGTCAATCACCAGGATCTTAGGTTTTGTCTTCCAAGCTTTTGGTCTTGTGCTGGAGCTCATCCTCAGGGAACGTCTCTCTACCAGAACGTGTAGAGAGTGTCTGCACATTCCAGTAGAGAAAAGTTCAAAAGATTGGAAGACTAAACATTTGGTCCCAGTGACCGATCCAGATTGGATCCTGCAAATCATGGTATGCATATGACAGGGGCATCACACAAATGCCACCATTTAGATACTGGCATCAGACGCTGGAATTCATTAAAGTATGACGCATTGTCATTTTAGTATCACTGGTAGAGCCAAAGCAAAATCTTCATATAAATGATACATTCTCTATTTTGGTATAAATAGTTCACATTTACATTTTTAACTCCTATGTTAATTTCCAAAGTTGATTTTACATATGGTATAATTTGAATCAAAAGGGATGTGGTGACTCAGTGGCTAAGATGCTGAGCTTGTCGATCCGAAAGGTTGGCAGTTCAGCGGTTCGAATCCCTAGTGCCGCAGAACAGAGTGAGCGCCCGTTACTTGTCTCAGCTTCTGCCAACCTAGCAGTTCAAAGGTAACAGCATTCTGTGCGTCTTCGGCATTTAGTTATGCCGACCACATGACCACAGAGATGTCTTCAGACAGCGCTAGCTCTTTGGCTTTGAAACGGAGATGAGCACCGTCCCCTAGAGTTGGGAACGACTAGCACGTATGTGTGAGGGGAACCTTTACCGTTACCTTTATAATTTGAATCAAAAACAAAGCTATGGTTGAACAAGACCAAATCACATAAAGGACTTTTTTTGGGAAAGCCAGAAGAAAAAAAAAATCTGATATTCAGTTATTTTAAATATCCATTCAGGGTTCTGAAATATTTTTTAATGAATGAATATAATTCATCAGTCAAAAGAAGTATCGTTTACATTTCTTAAAACCTGGACCCATTGATTTTGGGTATTTTAATTCTTTTTTAAAAGTCCATATAAAATTCAATTGTTGGTTTTGCTTCAAGCTCTGCATTGATTACGTTTCCTGGGGTTATTGATGTCTCTGAGTCAAAGCATCTGAGTCGTACTATTTAATCAGTAGATTTCAACGCTGTATGGATATTGTAAGTAAATCACATTCAGAACACAATCTTTCTTAACAGCCATAATAAATCAGCTAATTAAAAGTATTTATCCTTTGTATGGTCCATGTGTTTCAATAAACATTTTTCGTATTATCTTCAGATTTCGGTTATTTGTTAATTCGTCATATGATTTAAGCTGGTCAGTGACTGAAATAAAATACATTCCTTTGTTTTACTTCTCATGTGATTCTAGATCAAAATGTAACTGCATTTTCCTATAAGAATCAAATACAGCTTTCAAGACTGGAGATTCCCTATTTAATAAACCTGGATCCTAAATGTTGCCAGGATTTCAAAAGAGTTATCCATTTGCCTCTCTAAAGAAGTCCTAAAACAGCATTACAGGTAGTCCTCAACTTACAACCACAATTGAGCCCAAAGTTTCGGTTGCCAAGTGAAACATTTGTTAAGTGAGTTTTGCCCTCATTTTATGATTTTTCTTACCACGGATGTTAAGTGAAATTTGTGAAGTGAATCTGGCTTTCCCATTGACTTTGGAGGTCGCAAAAGGGGATCACATGACCCTGGGACACTGCAACTGTCATAAATACGAGTCAGTTGCCAAGCATCTGAATTTTGATCACATGATTATGGGGATGTTCCTAAGTGTGAAACTTACTTACGGTACTTTCATAACTTACTTTTTACAGTGCCGTTTTTAACTTCAAATGGTTATTACATAAACTATTGTAAATTGAGGATTACCTTTATTACTAATTGATGAGCTATGTGTCATCTGTCTCATCTGTACTGGTTATCTGCATACAGTAACCACCCTCCATTTCATCCTAAGGCTTTCAATTTTCAGAGAAGTGTTGAAGTAGAAAATGATATTAAATTCAATCTGGGAAAGTATAAAAAAAAAATTATTGGACTGGATTCAAAACTATGTAGAGATAAAAATCTGTTTCTTTCTTCGTGGTTATTTCTCTTATTGACTTACTCCCATACCACCTCTCCAAACTCTCTCAAGCAGTTCAAACCTGATTTATTATCACTCTGGCTTCTGCCAACCTTGAAATACAGATAACGATCATGAATCAGTCAACGTTCCCTCTCTTCAGACAACCTCTAAGAAAGAAGAAAAATGTCATTTAATCAAGGCCACACTCCCCCATTGTCTACCCTCTGTTCTGTGTTCAGTCTGAAAATAACAAATCTCTCTTACCTGCTTTCATTCTGAAAAGGAAATAAAACAAACAACTACTGCCCTTTGTTATGATGGCGGGAAGCTATCCGAGGGAAAGCCATTTGTAAACATCCCAACTTTGCCACCAATTTGATACTAGATTTTAAGAAAAAAATATTTTGGTCAGGGAGGGAGAAAATCAAGAGGTTTCTTGATTCCTAACTGGAAAACAGATCGCCTGCAAACTCTGCAGCGACGCAAAGAAAGCACCAAGTTCACTTTGATTTCAGATGAGATACAACACAGCAAGCGTGTTCTGGAGTCAGTTCTGAACTGGCACCATTTATTTGTCTATCTTCTTTTTAACTCACATGCTCCAGTGAGCTAGCTTGGCACTAGGAAAAATAACTTTCTAAAATCCCCCCCAAACAGAAGCCAATTGGTCCTGGCAAGAAAATTGACTAGCATCTGAATTAAAGCAAAAGTAGGTGAGTAAGAAGAGGATTCTTGCCAACAGGATGCAGATCTGGGAATGCTGGCGTGCAGTTTAATTATCTCTGCTTGAGCTTTGTTTCTGAACAGAAATGAGAAACACATTGCGCTGAAGAACACTCAGACTGCTTATTGTGGGTATGTCCTCCAACTTTAAAATTACCCACTAGAAACTCAACACCGCTGTACTGTGCACAGTCTCAGTCAACTACTGTTGCTTCATCCCCATCAGAAGAGGGGGAAATTGCAGGCAGAAAGTGCACTTGACAGTTTCCACTCCCAACCCCATCTCATATTGATGACAAGAAGATTGATGTTTTCTCAATGTCAGTGTCAACCAGCAAAACGACTTCAACTGAAGCCATGCTTACTTTTGCTTCGGTTCTTGGTTGCCATTCAAGGGGGGGGGGCAGGGGGAAACGTGGGAATGTGGTACCACAGTTGGCTAGTTCATAACATCTACCATCCAGTGTGTGAACCAAGGTCATGTCAACGGACACCTATCGAAGCTGGCTGGGAACCTACGACTGGACTGATTGGCCCATATGACCTGAGAGACCTAGGGGGATGGGGAAATCCTATTCTATTAGCTATCCCTATGCGTGGGAATAGTTGACCTTACTAACTGCCAATATGACGTACTCATTAAAGAGTTTCTTGAACTTGAACAACATGTCAGAGTCCTGATTTCCCAGAGTTCATTATTCGGAACCATGACAGCCAAGTGAATACAGGGAGTCCTTAATTTATCACCACAATTTCCATTGCTGAGCAAGGTGGCTGTTAAACGAGATGCACCTGATTTTTAGGATCTTTTTTGCCAGGGTCGTTAAGCAAAGCACTGCGGTTGTTAAGCAAATCACGCAGTTGTTTAGGAAATCTGGCTTCTGTCATTGACTTTGCTTGTCAGATGCAGGCTGGGAAGGCTGCAGATGAGGATCGCATGATCCCAGGATGGTGCAACCATTGTAAAATCGCGCCGGTGTGACTATGGGTATGCTGCTGTGGTTGTAAGTGCAAGGACTGGTCACAAGTCACTTTTTCCCACTGTTACATTATAACTTTCAATATCATTAAATCAGTGGTGAAATCCTACTGGTACGCCCCAGTTCAGGTGAACTGGTAGCAGTGGCGGGTGGTTCGGAGAACTGGTAGCGCTGGCAGCACGAGGCTCCACCTACCCTCCCGGATGCCGTAACTTTCAGATTTTTTTACCCTCTGCGCATGCACAAAAGGTAAAAACTTGTACCCAACGGGGCGTGTGGGTGGCGCATGGACTTCCAAACCGGTAGAGAAGGTAAATAGATTTCACCACTGCACTAAATTAATAGTTGTATGTCGAAGACTACCTGTACTCTTCCCAGCTTCTTCTCCCATACTTACAGCCATCGCTATAACTCCTTTTTACCTCTGCTGCCAGAATTTTATTTGCTTCCTGCTTCAGTGCTTTTAATATATTTTACTTTTAGATTATGCGTGCTCTGGAAGTCTTTCACTGAACCGCAGTCTATAAGAAATCTGTCTGACTGATAAAATGTTTTTTTTTAAATAAACTAAGTAACTGTTCACCAAACAGAGGAGTAACAGTTCCATGAGAAGCCTTGAGCAAAGACTGAATGCGGTTTGTTCTGGGAGAATACCAACAAGGGCAATTTTATGCATGTTCTTTTTGGTTGCTCTTTTTTTTTCTTCCAACAGGCTGTACTGCTCTGCTCAAGAGCTCTTTGAACTTTCTCCCATAAATCCATTGCCATATAAATGCATTCTTCAAGTAATTCATGAAATGACATAATAGTCGCAGAAATAGGAAGCTTTTATCTATTTTTAAAAAAATATTATTATTTTTAGGAATAAGAAGTTCTGGCAGAAAAAGAACCTCATTTCTCCTGATTTTCTTTTCAGAATATGGTGCCAAACTGATGGTTTTCCCTATCAATGGATAAAATTTGTCAAAAACGATTTAAGTAAACAGGATAGGCAGGACTTTTGGGTTTTATGGACCAATGATACCTGCCGCGCCTCATCTAAATAAGGTCTTGGGAAGTCTAAAAAAGAGGGGAAATCTTTAGACTACGTGACTTTCAACCCTTTTTATTTGCACCCAAAAAAAATTAGTGCCAAATCTCTGGTTTGTGGCAGCATGCTGACTCTTGAGAAGAAATGGGATTCAAGTATGAATGTGAAACCTCTGCAAGATTTAGGTGCACCTACTATTAAGAAAAAAATTCAGAACTTCTCCTCAAAGTTAAAAAAAGCATTGGCCTCACACCTATCAGTAACATTGCTATGATTCCCCTGAGGACCTTGGAATAAGGTGGTGCAGTGGCTCAACGGTTAAGACGTTGGGCTTCTGACTGGAAAGCCAACAGCCCAGGTTTGAGACCCAAGCGGTGTGCAACAGGGTGAGTGCCCTTTACATGCCCCAGCTCCCGCCAGCCTAGCAGTTTGAAAGCATGTAAATGCAAGCAGATAAATTACTTCAGTGTCCATGTAATAGCATTCCATGACATCATGCTGGTCACATGACAGTGGAAACACCTTCAGACAGTGCTGGCTCAATGGCCTTGAAATGGTGATGAGCCATATATTCGGCAACAGCTAGTGGTCCTTGGAATATGAAAAAACAACCATAAATATGTGTCTACCCCTTTTTTAACTTTTTTGACAGATTTCCCCAATGTGGGTCCTTTCTAGTCTTTAGAAGCATAATCATGGATAATGCGAGCCATAAGGTTAAAATGAGAGCCGGTTTGGTATGGTGGTTAGGACATCAAACTAGAAATTGGGAGACGTGAATTCTAGTTTTTCCTTAGGCACAAACCAGCTGGGTGATCTTGGGCCAGTCACTTCCTGTCAGCCCTAGGTGTCAACCCTGCAGCTGATCTGGCGGAAGCCATCTTGGCGCTTCAGTGCTGCCACACTAGAGCGAGGGATAGGGAGGGGGGGATTAGAGATA
This sequence comes from Pseudoxenodon macrops, assembly GCA_032467955.1. Lineage (NCBI taxonomy): Eukaryota > Metazoa > Chordata > Lepidosauria > Squamata > Pseudoxenodontidae > Pseudoxenodon > Pseudoxenodon macrops. The sequence goes on along the minus strand of JANHFT010010378.1, from coordinate 114,301 downwards.
GCTGGGGTTGTATTGTGAAAATAAAATATTTTCTCTTGAGAACCAAGGACATTCTCACACCTGGCCGGAGGAAGGAGGAGTGATGTCACCAGACCAGCGGGCGCTGCACTGATTGGGCCATGTGACAATGTTTATGATCGAGAGAAAAACTTTCACTTTTATTTAGGTGAAAATCGAGGGACCCTTCAGAGTTGGTTTTCACCAGATATGTGCCAATATGATATTTCCAATAAAGCTATTCTTTGAGGAAGCTACCTGCCTCAGAATTTTGCTTGCTATGGATCTATTACTTGGAACCGTGTCATTAGGAAGGAAGCAATGAAAAACCTTGCCAAGAAAACTGCAGGGACTTGCCCAGGCAGCCTCTGAGAATTGGACGCAACTGAATAAAGAAAGAAAATCAAAGGTGAAAACATCTAAGTTGCAGCATGGCTGATAGATTTGGAACTCTACTGTTCCTTTTGCTGTGAAGCTCTGAATGTCTGACTCTAAATCTTTGCCCTGCCAGAAAGTGCCACTAAAGACAGAATGTTTCTGAATGACTGTCAGAAAACACAATAAGCTGGAAAGAGTTGCAATTTTTATATTTTATTTATAGCAGGGGTTAAATCCAGCAGGTTTTTACAGGTTCTGGAGAACTGGTAGCAGAAATTTTGAGTAGTTTGGAGAACTGGCAAATGCCACTTCTGGCTGGCCCCAGAGTGGGGAGGGAATGGGGATTTTGCAGTATCCTTCCCTTGCCACACCTACCAAGCCACACCCACCAAGCCATGCCCATAGAACCGGTAGTAGAAAAATTTGGATTTCACCACTGGTTTATAGCTTACCTGTTTAGCTTCTGTCAGAAACTAAATGCTGGACTTCATGGCTGTTTAATCTTAGCCAGTAAGGGTTATCTATATACCACACACGATAATATACTGGCCCTTCCCCTTCCAAAACAGTTCGTGTATCTATGATTCTACTCTAGGAAGCAAAAAATAAATAAATTGTAACTGATCATGTTTTTTTTTACATCAAAAACCTTGCTAGATGAGTGGATTCTGAGCTAGATTATACAAATTCCAAAGCAATTAAAGACATTTATAAAAGGCTAGGGAGGATTTAAAAGGTCCACAAAATGATGCAGTGGCTGGCATTTCCATTCAATAGATTCCCCTAACTCTCAGACAGATTCATTCCAGAAGGCGAGATGAATATACCACGCATTCAAGATTAAATTGTAGAAATTCCCCAATAAAAACATGAAAGGGTTTAGATATGTAGCTGATAGAATAGCATGATACTGTAAATGATTGACTGAAATTTCAGTAGGGCAAAGCCAAACTATTCTACTCTAAATATATACCGTATTTTTCTGAGTATAAGACGCACCTTTTCTCCCCCTAATTGGGGCTGATAATTCAGGTGCGTCTTAT
>JANHFT010010378.1:73938-86745 GCA_032467955.1 Pseudoxenodon macrops | reverse complement strand
GCCACTGCGGCATATTCTAGAACAGCTGATTGGCGCCGCATCAATCCCCTCCCTCTGCCACAACATTCGCTGTATAAGATGCACCGAAATTTTCACCCACTTTTAGGGGAGGAGTGTGTCTTATACTCCGAAAAATATGGTATATATGATTGACTTAGGTACAAAAAATATAAAGAAGGAAATAGTTCTGGCAAACTGGAAGTCACGTTATTGACAAAAAGATCAAAGTGATTCTTGTCCTGCTTTATTTTTCTTGTTTATTGCTTTATTGCTTTTCTTTTTGTTCTGTTTTCTTAAATAAATAAAGGGGGAGGGGAAGTATAGGTACTGTTTGACTTACAACCATTCATTTAGCAATCATTTGAAGTTACAGTGGTACTGAAAAAAAATGACCTTGCACTTATAATTGTCAAATGATCACATGCACTTATGAGCATCCACATGATCATGTGATCAAAATTTGGGCACTTGACAACAGGCATGCATTTACAATGATTGCAACATCCCTGGGTGATGAGTACTAGTCCCAGGAGTTTCCTTGGCAAAGTTTTTCAGAATCTTTGCCATCAACCCTCTTCCTAGGACTGAGAGGGAGTGACTCAAGGTCACCCAGCTGGCTTTCTGAATAAGGTGGGACTAGAATTCCCAGTCTCCCAGTTTCTAGCCTGGTGCTTTAACCAATATACCAAACTGGCAGTCTGTACAGATTGGTTGTAATTGATCAATTACAAATAAGCAACAATGAATAAATATATTCCCTGGAAACTAATCATACTATTATTTTTTTTAATCTGTTTTTTCTAATACCATTTTCTTCATATTATGGAGCAAAACAAATGATTATAAGTTCACATCTTCAATTTGTGCTTAATATCACTCTGCTTGGAACAAGAAAGCTATTTTGCTTCTATCCGAAAGCGCCGTGTTCTGATTTTCTTTAAGGCATTTAGCCAAGAAAGTAAATAATGAATTCAGTTAGCTCTGAGGCATATTTGGGACTAATGTTTAGGTTGTTAGAAGAGATACAGCAACATTGCTGGGCTTACCATTTTCAATATCCTGGGTCCTGGATTTCATTCATCAACTTTGTTTTATTTTAAATTAAGAGAAACTGAGACAGATGGACAGGGAAGACCATACAAGGCAAGGCTGACAGAAGGTTTGTGCAAAATATCAAGAAATACAAGAACTTTTTGTTACAAAGAGGCATCATGCAGTCTGAGGGTTGGAAAGGCGACTCCTTTTTTGATATCTGTGTTTTGGATAAAAATGAGAATCGATTGCAATTGTCCAAGATCTGTTATTGCTGCTGCTGTTTTTGTTTCTGTTTTATGAAAGCTACAGTAGGTAATAATAAGGAGGAGGAGATGGTGGTGAGGGTTGATGCTTTTCAAATATTGCCAAACTACGTTACATAAAATAACACAGTAACAATATCAGATCATCAATTGCACAATAATGCAGGAAATAAGGGCCATGGGAGGGGGGGGGAACTCAAGATAATTTAAATAAATTGAGAAAGATGACAGCATGAACCACAATTTTGTCTGAAGAAATGAAAAGAAATGCACGAATAACAGAAAAATAAAATAGCCTAGCAACAGACTTAAAGTCAGAAGTGGTGGAAAAGAGTAAGAGAAAAACATTAATTCAGGATTCACTACAGTTGACTGGCTATGATTCTCAAAGGTCTTGATGAACAGTATTTTTGAGACTTACCTAGAAATGCCTGCTGAGCTAAAGCTGTTTCCAGAGATATATTTTGATATACTGACGATGAGACCCTCGAGTAAAAAATAGTCTGACAAACAAACAAACAAACCAGAGGCATTTCCAGCAAACCCATTTAACTGATAAGCACAATCCACACCAATGGGACAGGCTTACTACAAGATCAGGACTTGGTTAAATTTAGCCCCAAAGAAATCTATTTTTTCATACGATAAATTAACTCCATCCCATCAGCTATTGTGAGGACATAAAACTCACACAATTGTCTAGTTCAGAGGTGGGCTCCTAATGGTTCGGACTGGTTCTATGGAACTGTTAGTAATTGGGTGGCCTGGTTCATTAGAACCGGCAGCGACCCAAGCCTGCCACGCCCTGAGCTGGTTCTCTCGGTGGCGCCATAGGCCCCACTATCTTGTTTTTGCTTTTGCATATGTGCAGAACTTTTTTTTAAATACCGCTCATGCGCGTGCTGTGTCCCTGAGCGAACTAGCAGTAGCAGGATCCGGAACCTGCCCCTAGTCTAGTTGTGCTTTCACAATCTCCAAGTGGGAAAAAAAATGGCTGAAAAAGCAAGCCTCTTCTTTGCATTGCCAAAGTCTTCTGTCACAGATCCCTCTCCCTCTGCACTGATTGGCTGTTCTGACCAAGCCCTGCCCATTGCAGCCTGGTTGGCCAATGAGGAAGACTTGTCAATTCCAGTAGAAAAGACTGATAGAATAGGACTAGAGAACATGGGCACATATTTGTATATCTCACCCTCACCCTCAATATTAGATGAATATAGGTTGTCCCCATTTAGTGACAACAATTGGGTCATCCATTTAGTCATTAAGTGTAGTGGTTGCTAAGTGAAACTGGGACTGTGCTTATCATGTTACTTCAGCTTTCCTCTACTTTAGAGACTTGCAAAGATGGCAAATGTGAAGATTGGTCGCAAAGCTACTTTTTTCATCAGAAAAGTGAAAAAATTCATTAAGCAAGGCAGTCACAAAAGGAAGATTAGCTGTACGTAATAATTGTGCTGCCAAAACTACCAATATGGAAATCTGATCGGGTTAATGGCAAAGGAATGCATTATAGCAGGGGTGTCAAACTTGATTACATTGAGGGCCGCATCAGGGTTGTGTTTGAGCAGGGTGGGTGTGGCTGGGGCAGGCATGGCCAGTTTGACATCACTCGTGTCGGGGGCACCAGTGATGGCCAAGTGCTAAGGCAGGATTTACCTCAGACCCTCCCTCCCTCTCATTATAATCTGCTTCCTTCTTTCTTTCCTTCTTTCCTTCCTTCCTTCCTTCCCTCTCTTTTTCTTCCCTCTTCCTTCTCCTGTCTTCTTCCTTCCCCTCTTTTCTTACACATGACCCTCCACCCCCTGGCCCCCACTTTTGGGCCCCCTGGGCTCGCCTGAGCTCTGTTTTTGCTGGCAGAGGCACTGCAGGCCGGTCCTTTGCTTTTTCCAGGGCAGCCCTGCAGGAGAGATCTAAGCACCCCTTGAGTTTGACAACCCTGCATTATAGGAACAGAGCTATTTTCAACACACATCAAACTGACTCCAAGTTGTCCCATGAATGGCTCCTCCTCCTCAATTTTAAATGCCTGTTAGCAGGGGGGAAAGAAAAAGGATAATCCTCTGTCATTTTCTTTACTGCCTATCTTCTAAAATAGATAGAATCAGAGGATAGACAGTTGAGATTTTAAAAAAAAAAAACAGTTAAGTAGGGTTGATTGACTTCTGAAGTTCCTGAAGTTTCAATATCCAATATTTGCAGTGTAAATTGTATTTGAAAGTAATAACTGAACTAACACACATATTCTCTCTCTCTCTCACTCTCTCTCTCTCTCTGTCTCCAGACCATATTCTAATGTAAATGTTTGTTTTCTTCTTCAACTGATGTTTACTGAGAGTGTAAAATCCTCTTTCTGCAATCTAGGTAATGCGTACTACGGCACATGACTTACTATCTTGCCTGGATAGTAAGTTACTTCTGATCTTTCAACTGGAAATGAAGTTATTAGCTACTTTTGAATCATGAGCCTGAATGTGCACAAAATTCCCTTCTGTCCTTTATCATTCAATGTATGATGTATGATATTTGCTTCTTTAGCTTCTTTCTTTTCTCTTACTTGAGAACTAACACCAGCCACATCTCATCATCAATATATCACATGGAAATAATGTACATGTGAATTAATTCAGCAGAACATAAAATGTACCATATATATTCCCAGGTAGAGCAACAATAATAGAAATAATCATACTTCAAAAACAAAGATTCAGCAGAAAGTCAGACAAAATGAAAGATGAAGAAAAGTATCTATTATATTTGGTATGAATATATTTTGATAGCAATAGCAAGAGAAAATAAGAGAGCTGGGATATTTAAAGAGAGCTACAAATGGTAGAGATTTCACACACTAAAGCAATTCTCATGTAAGATTTTGCATGAGTTACACAAAAATTCATAGATTGAAAAAAAAAATAGATTACATTTTCTTCATTCTTTTTGCAATTCCAAAACAGGGATATAATACATTGAAAATGTAAAAAACATTTAATTTCACTTTAAATTATTGAAACATTTTCAATCATAAATCTTTTTAAATGTGGAATAGTATTATTCAGATAGAAATGAGCAACAATATATACTACGGTACTATCTGTTTAACTGTTCAATTGGGCAAAAGGCTGCATCATACAGCAATCATTTTTGAATCAGTGCATCTCAAATGGGCTAATTTACAGAATGGATCTAAACCAGGGGTGAAACCCAGCAGGTTCTGACAGGTTCTGGAGAAATGGTAGCGGAAATTTGGGGTAGCTCAGAGAACCAGCAAATACCACGTCTGACTAGCTTGAGTGGGTGGGAATGGGGATTTTGCAGTATCCTTCCCCTTCCATGCCCACCAAGTCACACCGACAGAACTGGTAGTAAAAAAAATTGGATTTCACCACTGGTCTAAACTCTGGCATCCATGACTTTTGTGGGATTGAAATTTGGCAAAGTTATGGCTGTTTCCATAGCCATGCTGCCATGGTCAGCAGCAATCCTGTGATTAGAAAGTACAGTCACATAATTGTGGCTGACCATGGCAACATGGCTATGGAAGTGGCCACAACTTTGCCAAATTTCAATTTGGCCAGATCCCTACAAAGAAAGTAATGGAGAATCTAGCAGGAAGTTGGAATCTGCTTCCAATGCTTTTTTGCCTGTCTGTGTTTATCCTGTTTCTCTTTTTAGTTAAGGAAATGCCTGAAAAGATGACCCAACAGAGTATACAGCCAATAGTTAAATGCCTGGCTGAAGTTTTTAAGGCTGGGAACAACCATATCTGAAAAGGGAGAGACATCTGAAGAGAAAGAAATATACCACTAAAATATCTATTTCCTGGCAATCTGAATTCTGTAACAACTAACAAATTCATTCACGTAGTTAGGAATGTACACGGTGTTGTGTCCTCCCATTACCTCGTTTGCATGAATCGCCGCTACTTTTCGCGCGATCTAACACACAGTAAATCATAACCTTAATTATGTATCACTGCCACCTTTATTATAAACAACACATTCAGGAGAATAAATGGAATGGCAGATCTTCATGCTGATATCTTAAGAACAGGAATTTAGCTTCCAGGTGGTGATAGAAGTAACAGTGGTATTTATCTCAGTTTCATGCATCTTCTTACGTAGAAGAATTCAAATCATAGTTAATAAAGTTATACCAGATTCCAGTGTAAAGGCACACAGGCAACCAAAGCTATCCCACCTTAAAGCAGGTTGACATTTTATACTGGATGATAAGGGAATATTTACATTTTAGCTGTCAGTGTGTGACCAATTGTGTGGAAAAAATGGTAATCTCTGTGGGTTCCTTTAAAAACAGAAATATATAAAGCTGGTGAATAGTGGCAGTCGACAAACAAATTACTATATTTACACCGTATAGTTTTCAAGCAATCAGAATATGTATTTATCTTCCCTTCCTTATTCTCTCAGGCTGGTGATAATATAAGTTATGCTTGGAAAAGAGGTGTAAAAAACACTTTTATTAAAATCAAGAGTCCACCCTTTGAAGCCATTCCTACACTTCAGGAATTAGGACAAGAATGCTAATATTCCAAATAAATATAATTCTGTTCTATAAACCAGCAAGGAAACATAATTTTAAGATGTACAGCTGGAGGCGTTGTCATCTTGAATGTCTGCAAACACCCTGCCATATCTCTTGGAGGGCAGATTTATTTTCTCTTTCTTGTTACTCTTCAATATAGTTCTATTTTATTAAAACTTTAAAAATATAATTAAAAATCCCTTTAATTTGTTGAAGTTATTCCTGTACGAAGCCATTCAGTGCATTAAAGGACTACCTACATTTTGACTTTTCTAAATGTTTCTTTTTTTTTTTTTACTATGTGCACTAGGCTCCAATCGCTTTAAGATCTAGATCTTTAAAAAAAAATCATAATTCCTTTGTTTAAGATACTTTATATTCTTTAAGTTACAGTTCACAGAAAATTATTAAATGCCTTTTTTCTAAGCGAATATCTCGAGCCACTGGTATTATGCATTTATCATTCTAATTAAAGAAGTTTGCTTAATTATAATTACTTTTGGGTATCATGTATTTATAATTCTAATTAAAGTAATGTACTTAATTATGATTGCATTTGGAAATATCAATGCGACCACCAGGTTACAGCTCCATCACTTTTAGGTTCAAACATCAATCTGTCCATGAAGCTATTTTATTTTGATTTTTCACAAATGTGGTGCTTCGTTTCAAGTGATAAACTCCATTGCCAATGCAGATGTTTTTCGCTTCTAGTCCAACTTATTTTTCTAAAATGTTCTATTTTTTTATAAATCACTTCAACTTAACACTTACCTAAAAGTAATACAATTCCTTTCTTCTCTATTTTCTATTTTCTTTATTCATTCCTAAGAAAAATGAATCTATATCAGGCACTTCTGACTAAGAGTGACAGAATCATCCAGCAATCCTCAACGCCTTTCTTAAAAAATAATGCTATTTTTGTATTACCATACATACACCACACACACGCAAGCACCTGTTCTCTTTTGTATTAAACTGTAGTCTTTTCAACATAACAACCATGTTGAAAGTGTTTTACTTTTTTAAAAAAAAAAACCACAATGAACAGAGGTCCTATAATTCCATTTTGGTGCTGTTCAAGCAGATGGTGAACAGTCTGGACTGTTTGTCATTGAAAGCAGTCTTGAGAATCTTGTGGGAGTTGATGATAACTGAATGCAGTTTAACAGCTTCAAAATAATCCCTCTCCAAACTTTCAAGTATTCTTCCATTCATATAGACATGCGTGAGAGAAAAATGCAGCAATATCTTGTTTACCCCAACATTATCACCACAAACCTAAGCTATTATGGAAATTGTGAGTTATCATTATGAATATCATTCAATGATCAAGAGTAACAAACCGAATATATGTTTTGGAATTACTTGTCATGAATATGCATGGCATGTTAAATAGTCTATTGCCTGCATTTGGCATTGTCATCCAGCCTTGATGCTTTTATTTTTGCCAAAACTAGAAAATATTGAAGGTAAAGTATGTCTAACAACATTGAAACGCAGTAGGCCCATCAATCTTTGCTGGAAAGACTGACAAGCTAAACATTGTATGCTCCAAATATTCTTTTGCATCTGGGTAATTTTTGCTGCTGTTGATCAAAGAAGAAGATTTAACCTAGATCAGTGATGGCGAACCTATAGCCATATTGGTGGGCACAGGAGCTCAGGAAACGGTCCATTTCCGGCCTCCAGAGGGCCTCTATGGGGGTGGGGAAGACCGTTTTCAGCCCCCTCAGGCTCTTAGAAAAGCTCTGAAGCCTGGGGAGAGCAAAAAACAGGCCTACTGGGCCCACCGGGCCATCGTGTGACGAGAGCAGGAGGGGGTCACGCACGCATGGAATTATGGGTGAGGGCGCACGCGCATGTGACAACCCCTCCCCGTGCTCCCCCCACTTTTGGCATGCAATAGCAAAAGGGTTATCCATCACTAACATAGATGGCTTCAAATTCCTCAGTTAGAAATTCTCTGATACTCAAGTCCAGACATCTTTTGGAAACACTTGCCTGCTTGGAGAACATCTAAATATATTGATCAGTGTAAATTATCCACTCTATCTTACTGATACTGCACGGGTTATTAGCTTATTGTAGTTGTTGTTTTAGTGTTTTAAACATTTTATGAGGTTATAAGATAAGATACAAAATACAAAAGTAAATAGGAAAGCAGTGGGGGAAAGAGGGGGAAGAGAAGTGAGGAAGTGTTGGGAAAAAGAAAAAGAAGCATTGACTTCTGATTCCCTCTGTTGCAGCAAAATAAGGCATTAACATCAAACCACAACTTTTTACTTTTTCCTAGTCATATAAACTAGCCATTTCTATAAGCAGCTATCAATCTAATCAGTAAAACCCAAAATCGGAGTTTCATTTTTTTCCACCTCAAGCACAAAGTTCAGAAGTGGTCTCCATGTGGAAACATAGGTACTTATATTCTTTTATTTAATCAAAATAGTCAACCATTTGTGTCAACTCCATCAGCTTCTGCAACCACTTGTCCATGGTGGGAGCTTATCATTGTTTATTTCTTCATTCTCTGTACTGTACTCACACATGAAACACTTACCAGCCTAAATATGAGTCATTATACGAATCCAGTTTTCTGGGCTTGTATGGTACAATGAATCATAAACCACACTAAGTCATAACCACTTGAGTTGGAGTCCAACAACTTGAGAGTCAATCTTATTTCCCACTAACTGTGGCATAAAGATGGCTCATCAACACTTTTTAAGAGAAACATTTTCATGATCTTGCCTTCATCTCATCAAATTTGTCATCTTAAATTTGTCAATAACTTTTCTAGTTTCAAAGTAGGGTTTTCTCATTCTCTCAAGACAAGACTGGCCGTACAAATAATACACAATGCCTTACTGGCAATGTGGTGACGAACAATTCAAGGTCTGAAATCTGACTTAGCCTTAGAAATTAGATATAACTTTATTTGTCACTTTAATTGTACACTAATTGGCATACATTAAAATGAAATGTTGTTGCATACAGCTCTCAAAGGGCCTCCACCTCCACTACATAAACACTATACACTACATAAACATGACAAAGAAACAAACAAATAAATATGCATACACCCACATATATTATTATATGACACAGAGAAACAACTCAGTCTAGTTCGGATGTATACATGTACATGGCAAGAAAAACAAATCTTGCAAGTTTACCAGACAGATGGCATAGGGAACAAAGCTGTTACAGAATCTGATAGTCCTGCTAGAAATACTTTGAAACTTCTTCCCAGTGGGAAGCAAGAGAAACAGACCATGGTAGATGTGTGCTGTCTCTAACAATGCTTCGAGCTCTAAGCACATAGTCCTTATAAGCAGTATTCTGAATAACGGGAAGCGAGCTTCCTATAATCTTCTTGGCTATCCTTCCCACTCTCTGTATGGACCTTCTATCTGCCTAGCCTTAGCTCAATGGCTACTTGAGGCTGCTGTAGATATGATCCTTCTCAGCAGCTAGGATCTCATCCCCATGGTTTCTGCTAGGAAAAACCTAAACATCTGGCTTCCACAGCTGTATTGTGCCGAGTAACATCTGACCAGATATTTTTAAAGCACATGTGTTCCATCTGCTCCTTATAAACCAGGGTTCCTGCTGCTTTAAAAGAACGGTTGTCATGTGTTTAAAATAGAACCACAGCTCCCTGGCAGAATGCCAGTCCTTAAATAGACATCTACACGCACAGGTCCTTTAGTATAATAGTGCATTGGGTGGGATCTCATTCAAAGGTTCTAGAAAAGGGAAGGTGGGACATTCTTTCCTTTGTTCTCCAAATTGAGGGCAACCAAAAGCAGGAGAGGCATCTCTGTGCTTGTGCTTGCTTTCAAAGAAGCAAAGCTTGCTATATTCTGGGGGGAAACTGTAGAGAGGGAGGAACTTACCCTCAGGAAAAAGATCCCACTTTTTGCAAAGGTCACATTTGCACTTGAGCCCGGGTGTTGTTCACCTGCCCCGTTCCTACCATTTAGGAGGCTTGCATTGACTGGTAGGTAAATGTTCGGCCTGGAAAATTAGCAACCAAGCCATCTCCCAGCTGCTTTGCATCTGCTCAGCTTCAATTTCAGAGAGGCGCAAGAACAGGGAGGGGGAAGGGGCATGCTATGTGCATGCATGAGATACAGGCAGGAGACAACAACCAAGTTTTTATCCATAATGCCTAGTCCAACCACAGCACAGGGCACTTAATACCTTTAACACAAGTGTTACAAGTGAGTTGTAGGGCATGCATGTATCCTTAAGGAGGACAATTGCTTCAGAGAGACAGTGGAGGCGTTCATGTTTTCTATTACTATTTATAAGTTTGTTTACAAAAATTAGGAGGGAGGAAACAATTTACAATAGAGTTTTCCAATTTTCTGGATTCCAACTTCCTCTCTCCTAAGGCTATTTGCTAGCCACCCGTTCTGTTGCATAGCTACCAACCACCACTTCTTCCTTAGCTTTTCACTAAGAGGCAGAGAAGGGAATTGGCTGAGTTACTTTGATGAGTGCCTCTAATGCCTTTCGCTGTGCTTTTTTGAACCTTGTCATCTATCCTTCACTGTTTGATGCATGTCCCTCTTCATCCATCTTTAATCACCCCTTCCTGTTTTGGGGCTTCCCTGAGTCTCCAGGCCTGCCTCTCTCTCCCCATTTGCCTTGGGTTTGGGTGAAGCAGATCCCTCTTTTATCAGAGAAGTCTCTAGAGCAAGGGTGTCAAACTCAAGCCTTGCAGGCTGCAGGGTGCTTAGATCTGGCCTGTGGGGTTGCCCTGAGGTGGACTGACTGGGGTGTCTCTGCCAATAAAAACGTAGCTCAAGAGGGCTGCACACGGCCCTCCTGTGCTCCGTTATCCCTGGCAGAGGGTTGCAGGAGGCCGTCGCAGACGAAAATAGAGATTGGGAGCCCGTTTTTGCTGGCAGAGCACTTGGATCGCACGAGTAAGGAAGACACAAGGCGCAGGAACAGTCAGCTACCTTTATTGGATCCAGGTGGAGGCAATACAGAACTGCCAGCAGGCTGTAGGAAAGCCACTTTTATGGGATTCCCTGGTCGCCTGACAGCCACTGACATGGCTTTAATTTTCCCGCCGCTAGTTTAGCCAAACAATGGTGGACATGCTCGTTAGTCCTCCCAGAAGACATAACACCACTAGAAGTAGCCCCCCCAACATGAGTGACTTCAAGCTGGCCATGCCTCCCGCCCCTCCCAAGGTCAAAAACAACCCTGAAGCAGCCCTCAATAAAATTGAGTTTGACACCCCTGTTCTAATGGATGGCTTCACCCCTTTTTCCTCTGGAGCCAGGAAATGGCACCCACAAACTAGCAACACACAGCCTCCCACCAATGTGTTTTTCCTGCCACCAACTTCACCCCTTTCCCCCACTCCCAAACATCTACTGTTTCAAAGAGGTTCAAAATGTGGCAGTGTATCTCTCTATCCTTCATATCCCTCCCCCCCGCCACACCTTTATGGCTCAAACCAGCAGCTCTTTCTCTCCCCCCACACACATCTGAGGAAGTGGACCCTTTCCAGGGCTTTAGACTCCCGCACTAGTATTCCAGGTATAGAGCAGGGGTGGGTTCTAACTTACCTTGCTGCCGGTTCGCTGCCTCCCACACCACGTGGGCACGGGCATGCACAGTAGGAAAAAAAACCTTAAAATCCCCCCCCAAAAAATGGCCAAAAACAAGATGGCGACGCGTGCACAGTGCCGGAAAGTCAGTTTCTGCGCATGTGCAGAAGAAGAAAAACCCGGAAAAAAATCCCCCCCAAATTTATTTTTCAAAAACAAAATCCAAACAAAAGATGGCGGTGCCCATGGAGCAGAACCGGCTCTGTGACGTCACCAGCGGCCTACTACCGACTCATTAGAACCAGTCCAAACTGGCAGGAACCCACCTAGAGACAATGAGAATGCTGCCTCCGTTGCTGATTAGCTTGCCATACCTGAGCTGCTTCTCTTATTCTTTTCTCAGTCCCTCTGCTGACTCACTCTAGCTTAATAGTAACCAGCCTGGTCACAGAACCCATATGCCACATAGTAATAGTAGCATTTATGCAGCTTTAAAATAAACATACTGTATAAGCCTGATACTCCTGCTGTCTAACTTCACTGATAAGATTTACAGCAAAACAATCTTGCCATCTAACCTTAGTACTACTGCCATTCTCATTATCCACCCACAACCCCTTCCCTCAGCCAGTCTGGCTTATTAAATATGTTTATAAATTGTCCAAAAATGTGTAGAGATGGAGTAAGGAGGAGAGAGTATTTCACAATCAAAAACTCAGTTCCTGAGAATACAAGTAGTGCCTGTAATCTTTTCTCCATCTTCCTAACAAGAGTGGCCTTTTCCCTTTACTTAACAGAATATTAATCCTTTTGTAGTTCACCCCTATGACACAATCAAAAGTGGGTTTCTACCGGTTCTATCCGGTTCTATAAAACCGTTAGGAACTCGGCGATGACTTCACTGATGTCAGTGTGTCCGTGGGTGCCGCCATCTTGGATTTTGCTTCTGTGCATGCGCGGAAGCTATTTTTTGACTGCTGTGCGAGCATGTGTGCACGTGCTTTGTGCGTGTGCACAAGGCGCAACCCTGAGCAAACCGGCAGCAAAACAATTTACAACCCACTCCTGGATACAATGATATAGCAAACACTAATCATGCAATTGGAAATTAAAAGGATATCTAGAATACAAAACGCACCTCATAATCTCAAGTGTGAAAATGGAGGGGGGGTTGGTCTTTTTAATTCTTCTGACATGCAGGATCCAATCTGGGTCAGTCACCGGGACCAGAGTTTTACTTTTCTGAGCATTTGGACATGTGCTGGAGCCCATCCTCAGCAAACATTTTTCTCAACAGAATGTGCGTTCCAGTAGAGACAAATTCATTCATTCATTCATTCATTCATTCATTCATTCATTCATTCATTCATTCATTCATTTATTTATTTATTTATTTA
>JANHFT010010378.1:22358-39545 GCA_032467955.1 Pseudoxenodon macrops | reverse complement strand
ATAGATAGATAGATAGATAGATAGATAGATAGATAGATAGATAGATAGATAGATAGATAGATAGATAGATGACAGAGGATAAATAATAGAACAGAACAGAATAACAAGAGTTAGAAGGGACCTTGGAGGTCTTCTAGCCCAACCCCCTGCTTAGGCAGGAAACCTTATACCATTTCAGACAAATAGTTGTCCAATCTCTTCTTAAGTGTTGGAGAATTTACAACGTCTGGAGGCAAGTTGTTCCACTTATTAATTGTTCTAAGGGTCAAGAAATTTCTCCTTAGTTCTAGGTTGCTTCTCTTCTCTTCTTGATTAGTTTCCATCCATTGCTTCTTGTCTTGCCTTCAGGTCCTTTAGAGAATAGCTTGACTCCCTCTTCTTTGTGGCAATCCCTGAGACATTGGAACACTGCTATCATGTCTCCCCCTGGTCCTTCCTTTCATTAAACTGGACATATTTACTCTTCTTTATACTGGCAGTTTACATTTTCTGTGATTTAAAATAAATCGGGGGTTGTGCTTAATTATTCTTAAATTTTGATATTATTTGGAGAGACAGTTTGGTATAATAGTTAAAGCACCAAGCTATAAACTGGAGTCTCTGAGTTCAGTTCCTCTTTAGGTACAAAGTGAACTGGGTGATTTTGAGCCAGTCATTCTCTCTCAGCCCTAGGAAGTAGGCAAAGGCTTCTGAAAAACCTTGCCAAGAAAACTTCAGAAACTAGTTCAAACAGTCACCAGGAGTCATCACTGTCTTGAAGGCACACCCACACTTGAAATACAGTATATGGAATCACCAAGTATCCTTACCTATTTTTTCAGTTGAAGTGTACATCATTTTATTAACTCAAATTAATAACCTTGCTTTTCAGCAATAGCACTTAGACTTATACACCGCTTTACAGCTCTCTCTAACATATTTCCCTCAACAATTTGGGTCCTCATCTTACCCACCTCGGAAGGATGGAAGGCTGAGTCAACCTTGAGCCTGGTGAGATTTGAACTGCCAAATTGCAGACAGACAGCAGTCAGAATTAGCCTGCAGTACTGCACTCTAACCACTGCACCACCGTGACTCTTTAGCTGTTGCAATGGCCAATTCCAAGCTACCCTCTTTGGGGAATTACTGTGACCCACACACACTGAAGAGTGGGAGAAGCTGAAACCACTTCTGTTTGCCACTAGGAATGACAAACTGCTCAAGGAAGAAAATCTCACCCAGTAAAAGGCTAAGATGTGCTCCTATAATGGCCATCACTTTCAAAGTCTACACTTTCTAGGTTCACCATACATCTAGTTTGCCTTGTCTAGTTTGCCTTGTGATCCAGGCTGGTTTTCCTGCCAGTTTACAAAAGAGCCAAGAAAGTAGGGCAACACAGACTCACACAGGGGGAAAGTGGGTTTAGCCAGCTGTTACAGTTCAGCACTCAATTGCTTGTACAAGCTATCTGACTTGAGAAGGGAAAGGAAGGGATTTAATTTGCAAAATCTGAGCTCTCTCTCTCTCTGCTGAAGTGAGGGAGGGTTTAGCCATCTGAGAAAAGTCACTCCTCATTTGGAAGATGCTTTGAAAGACCACCAAAGCCCATATTAATTAGTGTTGCCTGGTCAATCATAGAGCATGAACTTTGTCCCAGGTTAACGGGTTAAAATCATGGCAAACATACAATTGCTAGAGATAAAGAACTGGCAGATGGAACATCTGAAGTGCACTCTCTTTTTTTACTTGTTTTTCCCCCCTCAGTTACAATATAGGTGAAGCTGCCTTTGTCAAGGCCTGTAATTCAGTAGGATGTAGACTTTATCTATCCAGTAATGAAAAATAAAGTCTATGGACTGTAGTGGCACACCGTATTTTTCAGAGTATAAGATGCACCTGAGTATAAGATGCACCTTAGTTTTTGGGGAGGAAAATGGGGGGGGGGAAATCTGCCTACTAGGTATTCATCTGGCTGGCTGACCTTAGTGTGGTCAGCTTCAGCACATTATTTTATCCCCTGGTTAGTGCTGAAAAAAAGCTTCTAAAGCACAGCTGATAGAGAGAAGCAATGAAAAAAGCCTGCAAAGCTGGCAAGATCATTAGCACCTCGTTAGGTCTGAAAAAAAGCTTCTTCGGAGGGAGAAGCAATGAAAAAAGCCTGCAAAGATCGCTTCACTTGTTAGCACCTCGTTAGGGCTGGGAAAAAAGCTTTGAAAAAGTTACATTCAGAGTATAAGATGCACCCAAATTATCAGCCTCTTTTAAAGGGGAAAATGTGCCTTATACTCCAAAAAACACGGTAATTCCAGCAGTGTATATTCAGTTTCCACTGTTCGTTTTTGTTTTTAGCAGTTTTCTCAATCTTTGGATGTATTATAATCCCATTTTTAACTTGTCCCTGCTTGATGTTAATCAAGTATAAAATGGCCAAATACTTATAGGCTTCATCCTGATGGCTCCTGATGGTTTGACCATTCAGCATTTGAATTCCATTAGCTTGTGATTCCATCCCAATTTATTGCTACTGTAGCACATTTCTCTCAGCCAAATCCCATCACTATATATGTGTACTAAAATTTCTTGCAGTTTGTCAATGACTCAAATTTGAATTCTGGTTTTCCATAAAGCTTTAGGTCATCAATATAAAGTAATTGTGAGATTTTGCTAGTATCTTCTGCTGTTTGATAGCTAAGATTTGTTTTCTTCAAAACCATTGAAAGTGGGATCATAGCAATGATAAATAATAAGGGTGATAATGAGTCATCCTGGGAGATGCCTCTCCTAATGTTGGCATGCTCATATTTTTCATTTTCAATCACTAATTCTGCCTTCCATTGCCTCATCATTTTGTCTATAAATATTCTAATGTTTTTACTGACCCTAATTGATTCCAAACATTTGATGATTCAACTCTGTGGTAATGAATCAAACACCTTTTTATAATCAATCTGGGCCATATGTAAATGGCTTTTTCAGCTTTTGCAATTCTTCAAAATCATTTTATCAATCAGACGTTGATCTTTTGTACCTCTGCTTTTCCTTTATTTCCTTTCTGTTCTTCTCTCAGGATATTATTTTCTTCTAAATAATGTTAGATATTTTCGGCCTGTGAAGTAATTTAAACATGGTAGGCAAGCATGTTATTCAAGTATAATTTCCTGGTGCTGTCCCTTTCATTCAGTCATTTTGAATCAGGTTTTGCAAGTCACTATCCAGTTGCTGATGTCTCCTTTATGCAATACTTCATTAGTCTGTTTAGCAATAATTATACGTAAGCTAGTCAGATATTTCAGACAAAAACTATGCAACTGATCATTTCCAGAAGATGTCTAGTTTTTAATCCTTTTCATGATTTTGTAACGATTTCTGTGGGTGTTATTAGTTTTCCTATTCTATTATTATAAATTATCTTTTAATTATTTTATCCATTCAGCATTTTTACTATAATCTTTTTGAATTTCCCACAGATCTTCCAAAACTGGATTGTTTCTTTTTTTGTTTGGTTTCCCATTTTCAGAATTTCTATTGCTGTTTATACCTTGGTAGAATCGCCTCTGGTCTGATTGAACGAGTGATTTTGCTCTCATTGGATGATTCGTGCTTCATAGTGTTCAATTTTTTGAGCTATTGTTGTTAATTTTTCCTTTATGATTTCCTTCAGTTTTTCTGGTGCTAAGCCTTTTTTTTTTTTTTTACTAAACTTGTCTTGATTCTTCAAGTTTTTGTTCCTTCATGTTCTTGATCTTGTTCTTAAGTTCTCTGATATTAATTTCTTTATCTTGATATCTCTTGTCTGATCTTCCACTTGGGGTTGAATGTGATTTTGCTTTTGGACTTTTAATTTCAACACTCAGTTCTTCTGTAACTGCAGCTGCTGTACTGTAGGCAAGCTGTTCTGTTGGTCTGTTCAATAGATGTTATTTTAATCCTTGCAAATATCTTATTCACATCTTTCATTATAGGTGCCAGGTCTTTTTTGGGCACTACTTTAAGTTCTGGCAGTCTTTATCGTTCTACTGATAATTCTTCATAGGCCATAAATTTCTCTTATAATTCTCTTGTCAGGAGTGGAAAGGCATTTTTCCCCCCGGTGCTGGTCTGTGCTGGTTCTGTTGTAATTAGTTCTTCTAAGTTATCATTTCTGTAGTTCATGGCACCTGTTTATATTTCCAGTTATGATTACCTGAGTTTATTATTGTTTTGGGGGTCTTCCATTTTCACACGGTTTTTTTCTGAATCTCTTCCAGTTCTGCATTCTTAAATATTTTATTTCTTGGTGATGAATCTCTTTTCATCTGCTAATCATTGTGAGTGATGTTTGAGTTTGCATAAATTCTTTTCCACATGTCAAACATTTCCTTTAAGTAGCCCCACTTTGTTGATTCTGATTTATACTAGCAGGGCATAATGACACAATTTGCAAACACAATATACTTTTGTCCTGTCTGTGGATGTTGTTCCTAGAGTAATCCTACAGAGTTAAAGCTGATTACCCAGCCATGGTGGCTCAGTGGCTAAGACATTGAGCTTGTTGATTGAAAGGTTGGCAGTTCAGCGGTTTGAATCCCTAGTGCCGTGTAACAGGGTGAGCTCCCATTACTTGTCCCAGCTTCTGCCACCACCTTTGGTGGGAAGGTAACAGTGTTTTGTGTGCTTCTGCCATTTAGTCATGCCGGCCACATGACCACGGAGACATCTTCAGACAGCGCTGACTCTTCAGCTTGCATATGCAAGCAAGTCCTCCATGCTCCCCCCCACCTCCCATTCATGCGTGCGCGATTCCCTTCCCCTATTTTGGGCCTAATAGGCCTTCCTGCAGCCTCCTGAGAACAAAATCAGGCCACAGGGGGATGTCACATGCCCCATGCTCCCCCCACTCCCGCACATGTGCACATAATCCCCACCCATGCACTATGAATGTGCGTTTGACCCCCACCCCATGTGCATATGCATGCACACACATGCACGCCCCTTGCACATGCACCCCACCCCACGCATGCCCATGTGCGGTGGAACTGAGCTGGGCAACAACTCGCCACGCATGCCATAGGTTCACCATCACGGATCTAGGAAAATCCATGATGCACTTAAACTACATTGGGAATTACTTAAAAATCGAACTGGGCCTGATTTGACCCAGCTCATTATCCAAGGAGTAGAGGGAAGTATGAAAAATAGGGAAAGAAACATCAGAAAAGAAGCTTTTCCTAAGCCTGTAAGATCAAGTGAACAAGAAAAAAGAAATGCTAGAACCTTCTTAGACATCTAAGAGCTAACAAAGATTTCCTGTGGTCTTTTCCTGGTTTCGAATTTGAGCAGATACTATTTTTCCAATTCAGGAGCCAGAAAATAATAAAGATGGAAGCTGACAATTTCTTCCTTACGTCCGTTTTCAGTTCTGTATTGGAGGTCAATTATTTTTTCTTATGTGAAGATTTTATCATTATAATGTTTAATGAAAAATGACAGTTGTTTCTATAACTAAAGTTTAAACTCTTCTGTTCTACTCTTCATCTCTAGACAAAATGCCAAATAAAAAAGGGAATCATACCAAGTACTATGTTTAAAAGACCAGTAATCAGTGGGGAAGGTGAATAAGTAAAGAAGCTTAATGCCAAAAAGAGACTTTATTACCAAACATTTCCCTTCTTTCAGTATCAAGTACTAACCTGTTATGTTTGCTTTGCACACCTTTGACCCTTCCAACACATTTTCTCTTCCACTGTTTCTCTTATTTACCATCTACAACTACCATGTTGGTAGCTTTTGTCCACTGTTAGCAAATTTATATCAATGGAATTTTGTCAATCTTCCTCCATGTAGTTTTGTGCTTTCATGAAAGAATTTTTTTTGTCAAGTCAGACCTTGCTGTGAGGCCTACAATACATCTGATGTTTCTTCCATGTACAGGCAGTGAGGCAGCTTTCCAGCAGTGCTGATTTTGGTCCTTGTACTTCAAGGAAAACTTTGATCATGCAGGCCCCTGGTTCTTGTCAACCTGTCACTGAATCTGGATACATATTTCAGCACAGGTTTGGAGGTGAACTTGGATAATCACAACAATACAACATTTTTTTAAAGCAATTTGGCAGGCCATTCCTTTAAACATTGATCCAAGGCTAAACAAAACTGAGTAAGACACATTAATGAAAACTCCTAGAACACAAATATTGAGGAGGGTGAGGATGGTCAGAATATTTTTATATTCCGTGACTATCAACCTTCATTGAGAATCTGCTAACCAACTGAACTGCACTAGTCTTCACTCCCTGGTGTAAGCAGAAACAAGGCACCAACCCACAAATCAGTTGATTTCATTGTAGCTGAACGCATTGTGGTTTCAGTATGGTTCACTGTTTTGTATAAACTTGAAAAACTGAGTTGAGTAAACCAGGAGTAAATTAAACAGAGATAATTGTGCCATGCACACTCAACTTAGGTGTGTAAATTAAATTCATATGCAGAACTGATACAAATGCAAATTTGTCATGTGAACAAAGAACAAGAATATCGGGAGGAAAAATTTAACCCTCTTCCCCCACTGTCTTGACAGAGATATCTCCTTCCCACAAATCTGCTTTCCGAATCAAGAGAAAAAGTTGTTTTTGGTTCCAATGAAGATTGCCCTTTCCATTTCACATATTAGAGTTAGACAATCTTCAATCTGTCTCAACCAGTGCTTAAGCTGAGATATGTTATTCTGCCGTGATGAAAAGCTGAAGATGGCTGATCATCTTGACTAACAGCAACCGCTGCAGATATCATACTGTCTCAATGGAGAAACAGCTGGCTGCAGCGTGAAATGGATAAACTAACTTCTTTGAATAGAAAAAAGATGCCATCTACATTCATTACTGACTGGAAGACTGTTATGGAAGTTGGGGTTTATGATGATGATGATGACAGGATCAGAGGTGGGCTCCTACTGGTTTGGACAGGTTCTACAGAGTAGGTAGTAAGCCGCTGGTGATGTCATTGAACCGGTTCTGGTCTGTGGAGGCCACCATCTTTTTTTTTTTTAAGAAAAACTTTTTTTGAATTTTTTTTCTGCAGTTTTTCTTCTTCTGTGCATGCGCAGAAGCTCAGTTTCTGGCACTGCACATGCATTGCCATCTTGTTTTCAACCTTTTAAAAAATGTGTACTGCGCATGCATGTGCAATGTGAAGCGCCCATGCGCCCATGAGGCGCAGCAACGCAGCGTGGCAGGCAGCAAAACGGTGACGAGGTAAGTAGAACCCACCCCTGGACAGGATAGATTATAGAAAGAAGAAGAATAGAACGTAACTTTAGAGCAGGAGGTCAAAATATATTTTCACTTATAACTGCAGTGAAGAATATTGGAAACCAGTTCTTTGTATCTTTCTCCCCATTTTTCTTTAACTTTTTTCATTTCTCGCACCCTTGCTTTTACTTTTACTTTTTCTTTTTCCTTTCTTACTGGCCATTAGTTTGTGTTAGCTTTACCTTCTTTTCAGTGGTGGGATTCAAAAAAAATTATTGCCGGTTCTGTGGGAGTGGCTTGGGGGCGTGGTGTGGCTTGGGGCGTGGCTTGGGGGTGTAGCAAGGGAAGGATACTGTAAAATCTCCATTCTCACCCCACTCCAGGGGAAGGATACTGCAAAATCCCCATTTCCTGGAGATTAAGTTGGGACTCGGGAGGTAGAGAATAGATGGGGGCAGGGGCAGTCAGAGGTGGTATTTACTGGTTCTCTGAACTACTCAGAATTTCTGCTACCGGTTCTTCAGAACTGGTCAGAAGCTGCTGAAACCCACCTCTGCTTCTTGTTTATACATTTTGATATTTTAAAAAAAAGGAAATCTGGCTATATTTTCATTTCTCAATTTTGCTTACAAGGGTGTTTAATTGAAGTCTCAACAAAAAAAAGCATCCCTTCAAAGATCACCTACATTAAGCCCTAATTTGTAAACCATGGTTGGTTGAATAAAGTACAAGATGTAAATCATACTGAGACTATAAGCTATATCGGTGAGTTCATGGAGTGGTAATAAGTTTAAATCAAAGAAACCACACTATGGCATCGGAAATTGAATGACTGCTTTGTAAAGGAAAACCCCATTCAAAATACACATTCTGTCAATATTGTATCTACACTGGCTATCGTTTTTTTATGTGCTGAAGTGGTGTTGATGTTGAGACACTTTTGAAGAAGAAACCTCCCTTAAAGTGTGAAGCTTGAGTTTTTACTGTTTTTTTGTGGAGGTGGGTAGATTGTGTAAATGATTGCCATTTTTATTTATTTTATTATTGTGGATTCCTCAACTTTACCATTGTAAACCACTGTAAATCATACAATTTATCCATCTGGAAATCCAATTAAGAAATAAATACAATCACATTGGAATCAGATGTATGAAAATACATTTGAATTGATACAGTTTACTTATCAAGATGCACTATGCAGCCCGCTATTCCATCTCATTTAGTGTCATCTCACACCTGACACACTAATCTCCTAAGTCTCAGACACAGACTCAGTCAAAAGCTCTTTAATTCTAAAATCCTCCCATTCACCCAGGAGATGGAAGGTTGAAGGACTCACACACAGAGAAGTTGATATTGCTTGATAGTTCTAATTCAATGTTCAGCAAAGGTTACTGTCTACAGAACTGTGAATTGTACCAGGGAGCTAAACCTGTATAAATTGTAGATTTAGAAATGGAAGCATTAATCCTGGAAGTTTGTGACAAAGGAACATACTGAGCTTCTTTTCAGCTTTCATTTAAAACCAAGTCTGTGGTCTTTTGGTTGATTGAAAATGTGTAGGTTGGGCCTGTTGAATTCTCAGAAATTATCAGCTTGCTATTACTAACTATGTTTATACAGAAGTGAGCCCTATATTTCCAAGCAAACATGCTTGGGAACACAGCCAAAGCCTGTGTGTACAGTAGCCTTTAAATGTTGTTGTTGTTTTCAGCACAACAAAGAAGGAAGGTGGGAGCAGAAAGCTAATGAATACTTTCCCTTAGTTTTCTTTTCATCCACCCTGCTTGAAGTCAAAGTTTACAGAGAGATCATTTCTCTGACTTCTTAGCTTCTTTAGTCCCAAAACAAGGCAACATGTTTTTTTATATATATACTGAAACAGAACCCCAGAAATATATGGGAGATGAGGGAAGAAAGATCCTGGACAGGCATTTCTTACAGAGGCCAAAAAATTATACATTGCATTCAACACAATTTGACAGAAGCATCGCTGCTTGTGATACATGCATTTCTTTTATTTTCTCAGACAGCTCGGTAGGAATATTCAAGAACCTTCAAAGCCTGTTTAATCAGCTACGATCCCTAGTATCATTTCTCATCCTCCCAGGTCTTGTAGGCTTTTGCAACCCAGCAACACAGTATGACATACATTAATATAAACACGGAGAGTTTCATTATTGAGTCCTGGAATGAATCCGACTGAACTTAGGAAGACTTATTATAAAGAAGCCACATCTGGGATTTCCTAGTGAAAAATTAACTGCTGTGTCCATTTCAACAAAGGGCATTATTAAACTAAGTTTGCATTCAACACATTACCATGCACACATATGCACACACCGTAGCCTCTTTTTTAACAGAGGTTTGCAACTTATCAGATCTCCTTGACCTGAAATTCAAGGTGTGTCACGCTACCCCTTTAAGAAAGGGCTGCTGCTGTCACTTCCCATACTTGTGGGTTCTGTGACTCTTTCTCATGACCAGATTTCTAAGCAGCCATATTTAGAGGACATAAATAGATTACATTCTCTCAAATTCACTCTTGACCCAGTCTGAACTTGTCTTTTCTAGTTTCTTCCAGCATATGCATTTGTTATGCACAATGTTGAGGAAACCAATTTGACCTCACCCCATTCCTAAGAAGTCTGTAAGGGGCGTGCATGAGTGCACCAATGTGCCTACCATTCCTGTCCTAATGTCCCCCATGTATTCATAAAATATCATGTACTCATAACCATGCTTGTACATATTTGATATCCACAATCATAATTATTATTTGTCTGTAATCATATACACACTTGACAAAATAAATAAATAAATACATACATAATAAAATAAAGCCTGGGAGTGAAACCCTGCTCCATAACTCAGGCTATTGCCATCATGCTCCCACCTTTGGGCAGTGGGAAAATCAGGGCTCTCTCACTGCACCAAAAAGCCATGCTCTCATGTTCCTCGCTCCTTTTGCTAACCTACCAGTATGAGTGATCAGAGAGGTAGCAGAAATGGGTTTTCTATTGTCAGCCCTCCAATTTCATGGAATTATCCCTGACAGCAGAATAACTCTTATCTCCTGCTTCCCTCCCATCCAGAAGAAAGGAAATGGGGTGGAAGCAGCTTCTCAGTCAACCTTCCTCATGGTTTAAGCATTGCGGTTTATAAGAAGGGGAGGCTAAATACTCCTAAGGTAAATCTACGTAGCCCTGGTTGACAGATCCTTAGCTGGTACCTTCCTTGACCTACCTATCCAGGGTTACCAGACATCTGGAAAAAGGAGAACATGTGCCTCTTTTTGATCTTCATATGCTCGGTCAAGCAGGCATAAACTTAAAATCAAATACTGTTTGGATTTTTGAGCATCTTGAGATTTTGGGGGACAGTTTTCACAACAGTAGTCATTTAAACTTTCATGTATTGTGACTTGTAAATTGTCTGCTTCTTACTTCCCTCATCCGTTGACAGATTTGACAGCCTAGATTGAAGTTACTTAATGTATTTCTTGATTCCAGAAAAATCTATGATTGCTGTAGTCTGTAGATCACATCATAGGTTTCTAGGGTGGGCATGATTCATCGTAGGTTTCTATGGTGAAATTTGGAAAGCGTCAGCGATTCTATATTATCGCTAGCATATGTTTTCGAAAAAAGATCTGTTGGCAAAATATTGCAAGTGAAAAACCAGTCTTTCTGATACTGGAAAAAGTAATTTAATATACGTACAGATCTAAATACATTTTTCTGCAGTTTTTCACTGTAATTGGTATTCACTGCAAATACCAAGAAATGTAAATATTTAATGTGTTCTCCTTTGTCCCCCTTTCCAATCCATTATCCATGTCTTCCTTTTTCCTCTCAGAGACCTGAGAAGCAAACCTGTCCCTTCACCATGGAGATGCTGGCTGAAGAGTACCCAGCATGCTTTCAGATAAGCTGCCCTAACAAAAAAAAAGTAGGTGCTGCAGAGCCCTAAGCCTCAAGGAAAATGAGCTGGCACCCCTCCTGTAAAGCTGCCCATTTGCCCCACAGAGCAGGCAATGTTGCTATGTGGGGGGGTGGAGCTTTGTGTGTGAGCAGCAGCTGAAGACACTCTACCCTACTCACCTTCTGTTTTGGAAGGAATTAGGAAGCATAAGAGGGGAAGGAGAATGGGTATTGGTAGTTAGATGCCTATGGAGATTCTGAGTCATCCAGGTCATGGTTGTCCCAAAGCAGAGGTAGGTTCCTACAGGTTCGGACCGGTTCTGCCGAGTAGGTAGAAGGCCGCTGGGGATGTCATGGAGCCGGTTCTCCTCTGTGGGCGCCGCCAGCTTTTATTTATTTAAATTTTTTGGGGGGGATTTGTTTTTGAATTTGTTCGTGTTTTTTTCTTCTGCGCATGCGCAGAAGCCGAGTTTCTGGCACTATGCATGTGTCACCATCTTGTTTTTGTCCTTTTTTGGGGAATTTTTTTTGGGGGAGGTTTCTGCGTGCCCACAAAGGTGCACGCGTGCCCACAAGGCGCCCACGCGCCCACGAGGTGCGGGAGGCAGCAAACCGGTGGCGAGGTAAGTTAGAACCCACCCCTGGTCCCAAAGGTGCTTTTTTTAAAGATGCAACGGGACTATCTGGTTTTTCTTTGAAGACATTTCACTTCTCATCCAAGAAGCTTCTTTTAACTGCAGAAGCTTCTTGGATGAGAAGGGAAACCTCTTCAAGGAAAAGTTGCCTCTTGAAAAAGCGCCTTTGGGACTACTGGGTGGGTTAGAGAAGTCTACTAAACCACGAGAGCGCTGGTGCCATGCATGGCAGGGAAGGGAGAGAATGGCTCTTTTGATGCCTATTTTCTGTCCTTGGGATTTTCACAACAAAGGACCTGTGGGTTTTCTGCAACAAGAATGGCACCCAACGAGGTGTCCTTTCTCCCCCACCACACACACAAGGAATTTAGATTTAATTAAGTTGTACAATTTCTACATCCCCCCATCTCAGCAAAGTAACTCGGGGTGGCTTATAATTCTAAAATAATAAAAAGAGCCAAATAATAATTGGATTTAGGTCCTGATCAAGAGCTTATAGGCCCGTGATGGCGAACCTATGGCATGTGTGCCAGAGGTGGCACATGCAGCACCTTCTCTGTGAGCATGCGAGCTGTCATCCCAGTTCAGCTCCGTCGCGCATGCATGTGCATCTCCCGCTGGGCAGCTGGTCTTCAGGTACCTGCCACGCATGTGCGGGAGGCGGGACATGCATGGGGGGCACACACATTTCATTTTGGGAGTTCAGGCACGTGAGCTTTGGACACTTGGTCCAGAAAAGGTTAGCCATCACTGTTATAGGCCAATTTCCCAACACCTGATTTAGACCAGATGCCATGCTCTATCCAAAAGTTAATTTATATTTGTTATAGTAAGACATTCTTTTTTTCCTGATCTTTAAGATTGCATCAGTTTCAAATCCAGAACACACAATAATAGTGAGTCTCAGAGCCAGGTGCAATGTGGGAGTACTATGGGGCACATCTGCATGTATATTAAGTGAATTTTATCACTTTGTTATTCAAACACAGCCTAACAGATTTATTATGACATGAGTTCTTCAAGGTCTAGAGTTTATTGTCTTCAGTAAAACAGAATAAGGACTTGTGAAATAATGCATATACGCACATAGCACCACCCTTTTCCCTGGATAGGTGGCTACAAAATTAAAGTAACTACTACTCTAGAAGTTACCATGGAAAAACACCTCCTACCATTAGTACAATGTTTAAAGATCACTTAAGAGGAAAAATACATTTGCCAGATAAAGAAACTGAAAGCGTCACTGGGAGAAAGCATGTATGCTTTCTTCACTAGAGTACCGTATTTCCTGAGAAAAACCACACTATTCTAAGAGCTTGTGGGGAAACATAAGAATATACAGTAATCAGAGCCCTACTGAGCCAGAACAAGTCCCATCTTAGCCAAGTGTCCTTTTCCTCACAGCCACCAAGCAGATGTCTTAGGATCTTCATAAGCAGGACTTTAAGATATTTCCTCTTCTTGCTCTTGGCCTTCTACAATTTGTGTTTGGAAGCATGCTACCTCCAAGCCAATGATAACATGAATCTTCACAGTAAATATTCCTCAATAGATTTGTCCTAGGCATTTGTCTAATCCCCTCACAAGGCAACTACTGGTATATTAGTGTAGTCCAGGGGTCAGCAACCTGCAGCTCTGGAGCCGCATGTGGCTCTTTCATCCCTCTGCTGCTCCCTGTCGCCAGTCAGCTTCACAATTGATAGGGCTTTCGGTTAGGGCAGGCAGAGAAAAAAGGAGGCCATGCTAGGAGGAGACTCTATGGTGGTGGTGGGGGAACCGGACTTTTGGTTGGGTCCAGAATTGAACGGGAGGCTTCTAGTTAGGGCCTTTGTGGCTCTTTGAGTGTTTAAGGTTGCCGACCCCTCGTGTAGTCTGTAACATAAAGGAACTAAACCAAGAAGTTCACTTATGGAAGCTGTGTGGAATATTTCCTGTTCATTTCCTCCATGCCATACATGATTTTATATACCTCAACAATTTCCCTATTCATTTTATTGCTTTTGCTTTTTTTTAAAAGCAAAGTTCCCAGATGTTCCGCCCCTTTTTTGTGTGTTTCCCACCCAAAACATTGTAACCAAACCTGGTGCTAATTTTCCATGGGTTGAAATGGGTTGAAAGGTGGTTCTCCCCACTCTCCACAGATACATTAAGGCCGCTAAACTACACTTCCACTTATGAACTGATAATTTTATTTTGCTACTGGCATTCAGAATCAAAGGTCGACTTCCACTTTATCATTTGTATTAAATAATAACCATACAGATTTACATGAATACATATAACTTTACAAAAAAAAGATAGCTACTGAATTCAAGGGAAATGGTTTCCCCACTCCCATTCCTGTGGTTCTGAAAGATTTGTTCAAAAAATGCAATAATTATATTCATTCTCTCTCTCCCTCTTCCTCTCCCTCTCCCTATCCAGTTCTATCCAGTTCTATAGAACTGTTAGTAACTCCGTGATGATGTCACAGAGCTGGTTCTGTCAGTGTCTCCATGGGCGACACCATAGATGCCATCTTTGATTTTGCTTCTGCACATGCACAGAAGCTAGTTTTAATTGCTTCACGCATGCACACGCAGCGTGACCCTGAGCGAACCGGAAGCAAAAATATCTACAACCCACCCCTGAACTAAGGTGTTGTTGGGCTGAGAAGAGAACTGAAGGTAGTCCTCAACTTATGACCACAGTGGATTCCAAAATTTATGTTGCTGAGCAAGACACTTGTTAAATGGATTGTGCCCCATTTTGCAACTTTTTTGCCACCGTTGTTAAAATGATTATTAGCAATAGCACATAGACTTATATACAGCTTCACAGTGCTTTATGCCCCTCTCTAAGCAGTTTGCCCCCCAACAATCTGGGTCCTCATTTTACCAACCTCGGAAGGATGGAAGGCTGAGTCAACCTTGAGCCTGGTGAGACTCGAACTGCCAAACCTCTGGCAGCCAGGAGCCGGCAGAAGTAGCCTGCAGTACTGCATTTTAACCACTGTGCCACCACGGCTCCTAAAGATCCAAAGAAGATCCTAAAATCAAAGTCCTACTAGCCACAAGAGATTGCCAGATAAATCTAATCAAGCTTCTTGATGAACTGTCTGGGGAATTTAGCAATAGCTTAAAATGGACACCCAGAGTGATATAGTGGAAGGAGCATTACTTTCGCAGACAAGAAGATGATCCAAATCAACTACAAGGAATTAGGCCATAAATCAAT
Organism: Pseudoxenodon macrops; assembly: GCA_032467955.1. Taxonomy (NCBI): domain Eukaryota; kingdom Metazoa; phylum Chordata; class Lepidosauria; order Squamata; family Pseudoxenodontidae; genus Pseudoxenodon; species Pseudoxenodon macrops. The sequence continues at coordinate 24,569 of JANHFT010010378.1, read as the reverse complement.
TTGCTGCATTTCACTCTCTTCTGAAGTGCAAAGCGGGAGGAAGCAAGTAAAGAATTGTGAAGAATTGTGTAGCTGCTTTAGTCAAACACCGGGAGCCTTACATAGCTGAAGGACACACTATCACACATGCAGCTAATTGGAAGAATTATTTTCCCTAAAGTTGAGGGGAGAAAATTTGAAGAAGAAAAAAACCTAAGAATAGCTTATTTTGCAAAAGCAAGAGAAGAGTGAAGGGATCTTTCTTTCTTTTTTCCCCTCTGTATCTAAAAATTACAGGTTCCACTATACTGAACTAAAATTTAAACAAAGAAAATACAGATTAAAAATAAATGGAATTGAAATTGCCTGAGAAATAGACAAGCATCGTTTTTCTTTTTTACAAATCATTACCAACAGAGACACAAGAACGGCTATATTTTCCAACCCAAAAAATTTCATATATTATGAGGTAAAATCCACTCTTCCGTGAGAAGAGGATCAGAGTAAAGATCAAAATGTTTAGTGCATGTTTGCATTTCTTTTCTTAAAGATAAATGAGTTTTTAGTTCTAGTTTGCAGCCAAATCTTAATGATGGTTGCATTATTTTCAGTGTCTTGTTTTCTGCTTCAAAACAACTAAATGGAAAAATATAACAAAAATTTAGCACTTGCAAGTTATATTCCAGTACCAGAAAATCTAAGCACATTAAGAGACCTGTGAATTAAATAATGTTTTTTGAACAATATTGCAGGTTGATTTACATCATCAGGCTTGTTTTTTCTTTTACCATCACATTATAGTATATCTTCTTAATCTTAGCTATTTTTAAACTTGACAGAAACAAAAGAGATGAAGGGAAGAGAATGATTTAATTTTTTTTCTTCCCAATGCTATGTTCTCATGGGGTTTTCTTGTTTTTCACTTTGGGTGATTTGTGAACTTACCTGTTACCTCTCCATATTATGCATGAACTGGATCAAAGTTTCTTGCTTTATGATTCCCCAGATACACAGTCAAGTCTTCGCAAGCAAGGACAAATATGTAAGAATTCAGGATGATGCATTTTTGTAGTTAGTTTTAGGACACTTCTACATGAGAAATCGATACCAGTTTGCAGACCGTTCCAGATCTTTGTAATGCGGTGATGGTGGCCATTTATTTTCTGGGTCAGCTGCAAAGTATCTGAGGCAGCTTGAGACAGAGCAATGATTTGCTTTCTCTATTCTACAGCAGGGATGAAATCCAGCAGGTTCTGACAGGTTCTGGAGAACCGGTAGCAGAAAGTTTGAGCGGAGAACCATCAAATACCACTTCTGGCTGGCCCCAGAGTGGGGTGGGAATAGAGATTTTGCAATATCCTTCCCTCAGGAGTGGGGTGGGAATGGGGATTTTGTAGTATCCTTCCCCTGTCATGTCCAGCAAGCCACGGCCAACAGCAAGCCACACCACACCCACCAAGCCACACCCACACAACCGGTAGTAAAAAAAATTGGATTTCACCACTGGCCTACAGTATGCTACAATATGACTTGGTATATTTAAAGTCTTCAACTACCTCTGAGGAACTAGAAACTAGAGCTGATGGCAGCTCAGACAAGTTGCCTGAAGAAGAAAACAAGAAAGCCTGCGGATTCTCACACACACACGTGCGTACGGATGGAGATAGACAGAGAGACTTACTTCCAAAAGCAGGTTAAATTAGGATGGATATCAAATCTTACTTCAAAACCAAGGCTAGATTTGCAGATTGCACTAACTAAGCCAAAACCGTAGTATAGGTGGGTTTGCCCATCACACTATGCTATATTTAGTTTTGTTATGTTGTTCTCACTACAATATGTGAGTTCAGCTACTTGGTTTGTAAAGTATGATTTGTAAGCTTAACAACATCCAGAAATTAGATCCTACTTTGGGTCAGAAGCAGGGGTGAAATCCTACTGGTTCTGACCGGTTCTATAGAGTAGGCAGGAAGCAGTTGGTGACGTCATAGAACTGGTTCTGGTCCATGGAGGCCACCATCTTTTTTGTGGAATTTGTTTGGGAAAATAATATTTTTTTGAATTATTTTCACGGTTTATTTTTCTTCTGCGTCCCCTCCCCTCCAGGTTGCTTACCTTGCTCTTAGGACTGAATCCTGCTGGTAGAAACGCAGCTGGTAGAAACGCATGGCTTCCTTCAACTATTTTAAAGCAAATTAAGAAACCCAGGCAGAATCAGTTGCTCACCAAGGA
>JANHFT010010371.1:279283-292934 GCA_032467955.1 Pseudoxenodon macrops | reverse complement strand
TGTATATTTGTGTTGTCTATATGTTTTTTGTATAAATAAAATTATTTATTAAAAAAAAGAAAACATGGATGCACTTACAATCTATGAAATTAAGCTAGTTTGCTTATATTTTATGCATTTAGTTTGTTTCATTAATTAGATCCTGACGGTGGCAGCACTTGTTAAGTTATAAAGATCATACTTCTATTCCCACTTGGAGAAATGCTAATGTAATGTTCTATTACTCAGAAATGTAGATAAACTAAAAATTCCCCAAGTGTGAATAAGGTACTTTTCTTTTTCTTTCAACAATTACTGTCACCCTGAAGATTTAATTGGAATTTCTAGCTAAGTAGGTATAATGTGAGCATTAAAATATGTCATGCAATATTAGCATAACCTTGGAGTTTTGATCCATAAAACCATATTCATTTTTGTGGTATTTTTTTAAAGAATTGTAGATGCAAAGTTAAGAAACCATATTCTCAAATGCAGGCTATTTGATAAACTAAATAAACATAAGTTTAGCTATGAAAACAGTCGATCCCTATTTTTTACCAAATGTTTGTCCAGGAAAGCTTAAGATACTTTGGTAGAGAAAGTGTAGGACAGATACATAATGTATATGCTGTATACCAGATAAGTAAGCCATTTGGGCATCTTCAGAATGGTCTTTCCTTAAGAAAAAGAAGAGGCTGTCCCTCATGGAATTAGATCCCAACCTGTTAGAAAATTTTAATTTTAATTAAATTGTATTCGGATAATGCAATTTATTGCTAAGTAGTACAGATCTTTTGTTAATAGGTATCAAATGTCATCCTTGTGTTTTGTACTACTTAATCGCTTATCTGAAATTTTGTGTTAACTACACTTTCTGGACACTTTTCAAAGGGAACCTCCACATAAAACATGTCACAGCAGTGACAAGGTGTGACCAAAACACAGGTAATTGTTGCCAAATCCATGCAGCTGAGGAACAGTCACTACCTACGCAATGATTACATTTGTGTTTCACATTTGTGAAAAAGCACTCTTTGCCAGAGCCACCACCTGTAAATCAAACAAAGAATAAACAAAGAACACTCCCAAACTATTTCCTTGCTCTTTTATGAGGAGTGCAACCATTCCAGAACAGAATCTCCGCTCCCAAGTCTCGTTTCTTATTGTTGAAGAGCATTTCCATCTTATTTGAATTTGATTTCAGACTGTTCTCTGTCATCCAAGTAGAATCAGACCTAGGTAAATTTTATAGGTGCTGATTGCTACCTAAGAAATGAATGATACGGAGCAGTAAAACTTGGTGTCATATTAGTAGGGTTCTGACTGACCTTTATTTTTCTGTAAATTTTTATCAATCTTGAGTGGCAAGATAGAACTATCAAAGGCTGCTTTGCTGTGTGTTCATCAATAGATTGGAATTACTGCAAAATAGAACTCTGTGCTGTCTATTCTATTTTTAATTTGGTTTGTATTCAAAACAATAAGCACACCAGTGGGGAAAGGGTAGAGGGATTTTATTAAATGAAATAGATTAAAATTAAAAACAATAGGCACAGCAAAGATAGTCTTACGCCCAGTCTGCCTGCCACAAATCTGCAAGGATGCTAGTGGATAGATAGATCCCTGAAGCGGGCATGTTAATCCCAGGATTCTTGGAAACTCCCAGGATCCAGGTCTTCACTGAGGTTCATCCTTGGAGAGATACTGAGAACTTGTATAGTTGCATCAAATGTATCTCTTAAGTGCTTTTTGCTATTCTTATTTCTATTTTATTATAATCACATTAAAATTGCAATAAAACACATGTTATAACTAATTAACTAACACATATTAGCATAATATGAGGCAAACAGCATTTCTGTATTTTGTCATCGTAACTTTTCTAAATAACCATAGCCTTTTGACAAAAGAATATTTACTATGAATGATAAATCAATCTTAAAACTAAGGAACATATTAGAAACCAATGATGTGTCTATTTAATATACTGTGATTTACTGCATGAGATTGAGGAAAGGGGATGTTGCAGACTAATCAGCAGTTATTGAAATATTTACTTGCAGTTATTGCCGCCCAAGGGGAAAACACCAAATATTGAAAGCATCTTGCCCCCAACAATCTGGGTCCTCCTTTTACTGACCTCGGAAGGGTGGAAGGCTGAGTCAACCTTGAGCCTGTCAAGATCGAATTCCTGGCAGTGGGCAAGAGTCAGCCTGTAGTACTGCAATCTAACCACTGTGCCACCACAGCGCTTATAGTTTTATTCTTGTTCAGTTCTTTAATTTGATGTCTTATATTTTAATATCATTTTTGTTTTGCTCCATAATGAAGTCCTATTTCCCTGAAGCTACATGTAGCAAAGCACTTTTTCCCTTATTATATCATATAATACTATTGCTGTAAAAGTCCAGATAATTCAGGTATTATTTTACCAGTTCCTCCAGTGGTTATAGACTCGGGGTCAGTTCATCTCGTCTGGGGCTAGAGATGATTGATTTGGAAATAATTTGGCGTTTTACCTCTTTCATAAGCTATAAATAAGGTTCACTACCTTTGTTTTAATAATTTCATTTTGGATATTTATTCAAATTGGTTTTTTTTTCAACAGTCCTGTGCAAATACCAGACCAGTGCTTAACAGCCTATTACAATACACATTCATTTGGTTTTTCAAGATTGCAACTGGTATTTAAACTGAGATGTTGCATGATAAATAGTTGCATGAATTTTATTAAAATAATATTTGTACTGATGTGATCTTGTACAGTCTTCAATATAAATAGATTATGTTTACTAGCAAGGTTTCTTATAGATAGACATTGTTAATAAAAAGTGGCAAGAATTGGACTGGATAAAAAGAACACCTAGAGTTTTTCAGTATATTTTAAGTCCTTATAAACACATTTCTGGCAGTTGATTTCTAAAAAAGATCAGTGGCTTTTTGATCTGACTTCCCTTATCAACACCATTTTCTCTCATCTTAGTTTGTCTATCCACATGTAAAATTTCAGAATCCAGTCCAAGATCTACATTTGGAATCTACTCAGCTGTGGATAAACATATCTTCATAGCATCACAATATTGTTGTAAGACCAAAATTATGCAAACACCAATGATGTATTATAAGTGTTATTTTAGGAAAACTATCAATTCCTTCAGAAGGTACAGTTGTGATTCACATCGCAATTTATATATTTGAAATTCTGCTTTTTTTTCCTTCTAGAGGAGCTGAAAACCGTTTAAAATGAAAAAATAATGAAAACAATTCTGAATATATATTTTTTTAAACAAAAAATAAATATCAAAATTAAAAGAAAATTCACTTTAACACATCAGAAATGGAAAATAAAACCAATCTAAAATATAGGTAGAATCTGGTATACCTGACTGTGTAGACAAGCAGGTATTCAGTTGTTTTCTGAAGGAAGACAGTGTTAAGCCAAGTTTCCCTAGAAAGAGAACGATTCATGTTTGATGTGCTGCCAAAAAAAAAAGTCTACTCACAACTGCACTGTGATCTAAATCCAACAATGGAAACATAAGCTGGGCTTCCCTAGATGATATGAGTGCATGAGTTGGATGATGTTGGGCAAAAGCAATTTTTAAATATAGTAATTGAGTCCTATAGTATATAATACTAAACAGATGGATGTGAATCTTAAATTGGGTTTAGTATCATATAAGCAACCAGGACAATACATTCAGGATTCATTGTTAAAATATACCACTTATTATTCCAATCAGGATTGTAGCTGTATGATTGCCAGTCCCTTCTAGCACCTTGTCCAAAGTTTGGGGAAAAAATTAAGTGCAGCACACCTTCCTATAAATAAATAATTAATCCAAACGGTAAGCTCATCAGCACATGCTGAAATCTTTCAAGATTGCTGTACATTATTCTCATGAAAAGCCTATGAGAGAATGTCCAGATACCTATGAATCTCATTTATTGGAAGGCATCTCAACTTTAAAAAAAAGTCTTCCTTAGTTTTGGAAATTCCAAAGCTATTGTACATGTCCTGGTTCTATCCTTAACCCTAGACTAAATTCATGCTAAACGATAACACTATTTAACACAATGTTTTATTTAAAAAGAAAGGTGTGTATTGTGCAGTGTATTGACTTTTCGTGATCTGTGCCATGTTAATTTCCAGTGCTCTCTGTTGATATTCTTATAACAATTATAGTATTTTTAGGTTCATTTTCTCTTTTGTGTATTTGTTTCCAAAGTTATTTTCCCAATACTGAATCAGGTATTTTGTAGGCAGCGCAGTATAATACCATCTTCTCTTTAGGGAACTTTTTGATTTCAGATTAAACAGTGTACTCCATTGTAAAGCAAAGACCTCAAAGTAATGGAAGTGCATTGTTGTGCAAGACAGAGGCTGCTGCTATTCCGTTGCTGGGTAACAGGTGCTTGGTTACGTAGTTGATGATTGTCATACATTCTCTCTCTCTCTCCCTGTCTCTTTCACCATTTCATTTCTAGTATGTAAGATTTATGAATATAATTGACATGATCTCAGTACCCAATTTGCAGGCCTATAATCATTTTAAAACTCAGACTTTGCTCAGGTTAAATGTAGCTGTAAGTGATAATGGTCTGAAAGCTATTGCTGTTGCACTGTTGAAACTATGTTGGTATAAATTTAAAGCAAGTAAAAGCAAGAAAGATAAATCCTTTTTTTTCCTCCTATCCCATTTCAAATTACAGTAAGAAGCAAAAAAAAATATATAGTTCAAATAAAACTTCATTCATTTTTATTATAGAATACAGACAATTGTTCAAGTAAAAAATATTAATGCATTCATTAATTTAACTTTTACTTTCACTCAATTGCATTTTAAGACTTTTCAGAGTATAGCTTAAGATGTATTCAGAATTAAAGATGATAGTATGTTTGATGGTTAGGAAGCAAGTAGAATTCCCAAAATAGAACAAGTGTGATTGTTTTCATTTACTTCAGTTACACTAGTACATACTCTAAATATTGATATATTAAATATTTATGTTACAACAATACTTCCACGTTTCACTGCTTGATCAGCTGGAGAAGAATGTGGCACATTCCTTTGCTTGGGCGTTCATTTTTTTTGACACAAAATCAGAATGAACATGTATTTGTTTTTAATTTTGATGATTAACTTGACTACTTTTAATGACTTTTATAGCTACACCTAGTGTCTGTGCAGTTTTATGCTTGTGCAGTGATATTTTCCTGTCAATCCTCACCTCCCCCATGTTTTCCTGCAGTACTTCACCAGTTGGTACTCTTCAGTTAATGGATGGTTACAATTTGGTGTATATACACCACACACACACACACAAACACACACACAAACACACACATGTTTGCATTCCTAACCACTCTATTTGATTCCTTCCTTATTGTATTAATTGATAAACTGATATTTATTGATACATGTATTTCCATTAATTGCACTTAGAGTATCTTTTCTTCCAATTTTGCATTCATTTGTTAGATATTCATAAAAAAGGATCACAATTCAAAGAGTTCAGACCACAGTTACAGTAAGTAAGCAAGTAGAAACAAAGCTAAGTAATTGTAGCATCATGTATATGGGATAAATATTGAAGCTAAAATCACATCTAATGAAGAGGATAAAATGACTTTTCTGATGTACAGAAATATAACCTATTAGTCTGCCCTTTCTGTATGTTGCTCTAGCTTTAACTAATCACTAGACAAACCATAGGGTCATTTTTCTTTCCATACATAATATAGGCTTGTGCCATTTCCTCTCGCCTCACAACTCTAGCCCGGTCTCATCCTGCCACTTGATTGGGAGAGGGGCAATAAGCGAGAAAAACTGTATCCCCATTCCAGGATGTCTCAAGGACCCCCTCCCTCTATAGAAGAAAAACATACGTTGACTACTAGTGGCCCCAGCCCAGCCCTACCTTGCCAGCAGGTATCTGAGTCACTCCCTTGTTTTGCCCACGCCGGCAACCACCATTAAAAGATTTCAGATTTTAGCCTCTGTTCCAGAGCAGCCAATGGCTGCTCACCCATCAGGCTTTGCTGCCAGCCAATTGGGCAGAGGGGCCAGAGGGTAGCAGGAAAAAGGATGGGAATATCTCTTTCCTTGCACCACACAAAGTAGAGATTTCTGTAAAGCCTACCCGAGAAGGTGTGGTGCTGAATCGGCCACAACTTTGCCAAATTTAAATTCCACATAAATTATGGTTCTTGCATTTGGGATTCATTAAGTAAGTTAGCCTATTTGAGGGCAAGTTGTTCTCTGCGATAATCATTTTACCCAATCAACGGTTACAAAGTATCAAACACACAAATGCTTTAGTGCAGTAGTGTATAGATAACAAATGCTTAGCTAAATATTTTTCTGGGGGTGGGTGGGTTTCCCCTTCATTTGAGGAAAAGCTCTTACTTTCAGGCTTTGCTTGTTCCCAAGGAAAAATAACATTTTTAAGAGATTTGTGCAGTCCACGAGGAGGCGGAAAAGTGTCTGTATCTGTCTTTCATCATACATGACACTGCTCATCTGCGGCCTCTGATTTCCCATGCACTAATTAAATCCCAAAGAAAGATTTTGTGAGGGAAGTCTTCCCACAGAACTGCTTCATAAAAAGAGCAAAAATAATCAGGGAAGACTATAGAGCCGTATAACAGAAAAAGAAAGAATCTTTCAAGAATTGGAGAATAGATTTAGGGTAACGTTAATTTAATAACATCGAAGTTTAATTCTCTAAGCACTCTTATTCTATAAAGAACCTATCTAGGCATGCAGGAAAAGTTATAATGAAGATTCCCCATCTTTGGAGACCAGTATTACTTATGTTGTTATTCGTTTTTTAAAATAAAATGTTTATTAAAGTTTTACAAAACACATAAAAACTAACACAAACTAATAAAGTGCAGAAGCAGTAATGAGAGAAATAAGAAGAAAAGCAAAAGTGCAGAAAAAAAAGAACCAAGAAAGAAAAAAGTTTCCAATTGCAACAAGTATAATAAGTAAATTTACAAAATTGTCTCTTATACTGTTCATTAATCAATTTTGTATAGCCACCCATCTGAGTGGTATATGATAATCAAATAAAAGGAAAGATATAAACACTACAAATATAAAAATATAAAAATCCATATTTAAAAAATTAATATTATAGAAATAAATAATACAAATGCTAGACAAAGAGAAGAAAAAAATGGTCAACAATACGGCCATTGAAGCATGTCCGTGATTCCCTGGGAGACCCAAGTCTGATAATAGATCCAGGTCTTGAGGAACTTCTGAAATATCAAAAGGGATGGAGCTAATCTAATCTTTGGGGGAGGGGAGAGAGAATATTCCAAAAGGTGAGAGCCACAGCAGAGAAGTCACATCTTCTGGAATCCACCAAATGTAGCTTCCAATCTAATGGTACCTGCAGCATGCTTTCTCTGCCAGATCTAATGGGGTGGACTAATATAACTCGGGAGCGGCAGTCCTTCAGATAGCCCGGTCTCATCCTGTGAAAGGCTTTAAAAGTTAAAAGCAGCACCTTGATTTATTCCCAGAAGCAAACGGGTAACCAGTGCAGCTTGCAGAGCAAATATATAACATGTATTGTTCTGGAACTACACATAACTAACTGCGCCATTGCATTCTGTACCAGTTGAAGTTTCCAGATACTCTTCAAGGGCAGCCCCATGTAGAACACTTTTCAGTAGTCCAATCTGAAGGTGATTAGGGCCTGAGTGACTGTAAGCACACCCTGGTCACATACAGCTGTTAAAGAGGAGAAGAGAGGAGAAAGCACCTAACCCAGCTGCACATCACATTGTAAAAGCCAAGGGCAGGATAAGCTTTGTAGGATAAGCTTGTTCTGTGGTCACCCTTAAACTGTCATGCTCTGGTTGAGGAATCATCCTCAGATAAGGAAGATTACTGTGACAAGTTAGGGAGCCGGGTAAAGAAAACTCAAACTGAGACAACAGTGGGCAAGGTAACTCAAACCAAACAGTGGACCCTGGTTCAGTTGACTCCGATTTCACCAAATATTCAGTTGGATGCAGGTTGGGAATTTCATTTATTCAAAGAAATACCTGATTGCTGGAACAATTCTATGTGATGGGCCAATCTTCTGTCCTTGCAGCATTTTTTAACTATGAAAATCTCTTTGGACGCTTCATCCTTGCGGGACATTGCTGTTTGCTTGCCTCTTGAACCTTGGTTTTCAGTGAAAAATCTAACTTCTTATGAATGTGGACTCTGTGTATGTGGGAATGGGAGTCAGAGCCACAGACTGGACAATCATCATAGTCCACACAAGGAAAGGAGCATGTGGAAAGCATTTCAAAAGGGACCCTCTGTATTTTTCTAGAGCGTAAAAGGAATAGAGGAGGGAAGAAATACTTTTCACACATGAAGGTTAATGTGGCCTTGAAATAAGGGTAGTTATGCTTCTTGACTGGACTATCTCAAAGGGCTAACACTCTATCAAGCCTTTGATTTTTGCCTGGTGGTTTTATTATTTGAATTGCTTGAATTGCATCTAGCTTCTAGCTAGAACAGCGATTCCCAACCTGGCGGTCCATCAGATTAGGGAGAGGGGAACCAGGCTGCGTAAGTGGCAGGCCAGTGTACACGTGCACAGGCAGCTCAACTTGTGCGCGCATTGGGCGCAAATTGACCTACATGCACACAGGCCCGTCACAACCCAGTTATTGGCCACAGGGTAGGGGTTGGGGACTTCTGAGTTAGAAGGCCGGACACAGAATGTGAAGTATCAGTATATTTCCTTGAGAGTTTTGTTTGGTCTGCACTTTGTCTTTAGATCTGACAGACAAGATGCTAGGCATTAACTTTTTAATTTCATTAAAATTGTTTTCTAATTTTCATTTTGCAGTGTATATTTTAATTATGGTTAGCTATTTTGAATACTTGATTGAATAGAAAAACAATGAAAATCAAATCTAGTAATGTAAAGATAGACGATTATGTGTTCCATGTGAACAGATGTTACATCTTCTCTGTGTTTAGTTTCAACCTAAATATTTGTTTTTGTAGCATATCAAAGCTTTGACAGGGCTTCTTATTTTTCAGTCAGGTGGGCACATTTGGAATTTTGAGACAACTACGATGGATATAGTCAGTCACAAGACTTTTATTTCTCAGAAAAGCAGATCTAATGAGGCTAAGTGTCAAGCAGCTTATCTAATTACTTCAACATAAAGTACCATTGGAATCTAAATTCGCTCCATTTATCCCAATACCCCCCCAAACATGCTGTAACAAACAATACTTCCACTACACAATGTCCACTTCTTCTCTTATTTCTTCATCTTTTCTAGGTTAATGTTTTCCCAGTGGTTGTCTCGTTTTCTCTGTCATTTCTCTTTTCCTAACCACTTCTGTCTTTAACTTTATCCATGTCATCTTGCTCTCCTCATCCTAGTCTTGGTTTCGCTACTTCCTGTTCCCATTTCTTCAAGTCTGTCCAAACCCTCAAAATTGGCAGCAATAATCAACTCCAGGTATCCATTTGTTCTTACTGTTGATTGAGCCTTGCTCTTTGTCAAGCAACTGAGAACAGTTCAAAGCAAAATATTGTCAGCAATTATTTTGCATTATCTTAATGTCTGTTGATCCATCTGGGGACCCAAGAAAATCCCAATAATAGAAAGGATGTTTGAGACATGGACTTTACTTTGAAAAGCTCATTTTAGAATACTTTTTTAAAAATAAAACCCACAGAGATTAGCAGGGTGCTTCTCAGAAGCAAGGGAGAAATGTTTTTGCACCTGCAGCATATAGCTGTTAATTATTTAAAGTTATTATTACATTCTTTTATATTTGTACCTCATGCTGGAATCACAAGATGAACAAATAATTATACAGTTTATTTATTTTATTTATTTATTGCATTACTGTTAATAGCAGTGGTATACAAGGAACATTTATATGGTGCAAGTTTACTAATCACTGGATTAGTAGTTGTTTTTCCTGCCACCAAACTTTGCAGTACCAATTAGTGGGAAAGTTGCTAAACATTTCATAAAGAGGTGATTGTGCATCCATTTCTTAATCTGCCTCAGAAATCTTTCAATTAGAGAAAGAAAAGCAGCACATTTTAATAAAATCATAACATCTGGGCGGGGCGGAGAGCTGTATATGCGACGCTGAGCTGCATTATAAGAAGAGTCCTGGTACTAAAAGCCAAAAAAAAAACCAAACCCCACCCTTGCTTTCACTACTTACAGTTTGCTAAGCATGTTGACTCAGAGAGAAAGTCCTCAGACAATTTGTTTGTTGTGCTTCCATCATCACGGGTCTATTAGATCATTTTAATTGAAAAAAACTACTTTGTTATGCTGGCATCTTTCCAGTAATTGTTCACGCTAGTGCCAAAAAACCCTTCTTTTCCTGTAACAGAAATGTCTACTAGATTCTATTGTTGGAATGGATCAGATATAACAGGTTATATCTGTTAACCTTAGACCTGTATCCTTCCAGGGTTTGATTCTGGAATCAGATCCTTTGCAAGCCAAGAGTAAAGCATACTTTCATATTAAATGAAATCACTTTATCATGTTTTTTTAGAACTTATACAGGAAGTTTAAATAGTTTCTTCAGAATTGGAGGTAGTTGTTAAAATCTTGCAATTCAATTCCTTTCCATTTACTATAGCCAGAGAATCAGGAAATTCTGTTTTGTTAGGAAGTTTTTAAAAAGAAATTAAGGCAGTATTTTTTTTCTTGTATTCATATTATCTAGTTTGCATTTATCCTTTGTTGAAGACTTCTCTAACAGAGGCAAAATGGTCTTTGTGTGTATGTGTGTGTGTGTGTGTGTGTGTGTGTGTGGAACAGGAGGTTTCATTGTCCTAACAAGAAGAAACAAATCCCTAAATAATCAGATTTCTCTCAAAATCAATTTTTCCATTTTGACTACTGTTAAAATAGAGGGCTAATATTTTGCAAAGACTTTTATGTCATTCTGAAAAAAATACCTTTGTTACTGGTTATTTTTTAATTCAGATTTTATTTAATCCCAAAAGATGTTTTTATATTAATGAGTAAAATATATCAGAAATATTATATATGTATAAATTTCATTTAGTTCCATTCTGACATGATGGAAAATGATTTTTAATTTAACATTTGCAAATGTACCAGAAACATAATCATGTAGTACAATCTGGAAATCAAATAATTCAATTACCTATGATAGGATTTATTTTATGAACTGCAGTTTGTTTTCTTTCTTTCTTTCTTTTTCTTTCTTTCTTTCCTTCTTTCCCTTCTCTTTATTTCCTATACAGTTAAAAAGTTTGTGTGACCAACTACTTGCTCTGTGCAGGAGTCCAAATTATAATATTCCCAACAGGTAGCTTGTATGCTCAACATCTCTCTGGGTAATTGGCCTGCCAAAATTCTTCCCCCAAGATTTTGTCAATTAGATTTGCTCATTGCTTTCATTTGAGAGACTCTTAGACAGAAAGTGCTGTGTGCAGGTTTACAGTTAGCCTCAACTTAACAACCATTATTTTAGTGACTATTCAAAGTTGCAATAGCACTGAAAGAAGTCATTTGTGATTGGTTTTCACCAGTGGTGGGATTCAAATAATTTAACAACCGTTTCTCTGCCCTAATGATCTCTTCCAACAACCAGTTAACCAAACTGCTCAGAAAGTTAACAACCGGTTCTCCCGAAGTGGTGCGAACTGGCTGAATCCCAAAACTGGTTTTCACCCTTATGACCTTTGCAACATCCCCATGGTTCATGATCAAAATTTGGGTGTTTAGCAACTCGGCTGTATTTATGACAGTTGCAGTGTTCTGGGGTCATGTGATCACTATTTGTAATCTTCTCAGTTGGCTTCCAACAAGAAAAATCCATGAGGCGAAGCCAGATTCAACCTGCAGTGCTTAACAACTGTAGCAAAAAAAAGTCATAAATTTGGGCAAAACTCACTTAACAACTGTCTTGCTTAGCAATGGAAAATTTGGGGCCAATTGTGGTCAAAAGTTGAGGACTACCTGTACCATAACAACCATCTACCCAGGAGGGATTCCACACAAAAGTGTTCTTTTCTATGGTGAAAGACGTATTGGATGGAGGATATTGGGCAATTATGGTGCCCTGTTAACTTACATTACTGGTGTGCCACATGGATAATGCTGATCTCCTCTGACCAATTGCACATATGATAGGAGAGCTTATCTAACAATTCCTGAATTAAACATAATAAATAGCAGATATGCCTCTAAAGTGGCTAAAACATGTACAAAATGAGGAAGTGGTGACTAATCATTCTTCCGTGAGAACATGGAGAATGGAAATGAATTGGGAGCAAAGTTAATAATTGTTCCTACTTCCTTGCTTTTTAAACAAAAGCCTGTACACAGGGACCTCTCTCTCAAGCAGTGTGAATTAAACAATAACGCTAGCTAAATATGTTTTTAAAATTCTGTTGGATTAAAAAAAATAGTTACAAAAGTTAAAATGCTGTAATTTGTCATATTGTATACACAATGCTGTTTGCAAGTATAGAATGTTTGCATATTTACACAGTTAACAGCCAGCTGCGATACAGTGTAATATATTCCTTTATATACAGTAACTGTATTGTTTGGTCTCCATATAGGAAAATAAGCATATTGTATTTAAACTATTTCTAATCTAATGTGTTTACTTTTTCATTGCATATAATTCCTAGGGCCTAGGACCATGATGGTGAACCTATGGCACATATCTGAGAGCATGCGAGGTGTTCTGTCAGCTCCAGCATGCATGCGCGCACTGGCCAGTTGATTGTTGGCCTTCTGGAGGGGGGGTAGAAGCCATTTTCGCCCTCAGGAATCCTGGGGAGAGCGAAAACCGGCACAATGGGCCAACTGGAAGTTCATTCACGGGGGGGCATGCGTGGGGGCATTTAAATTGCATTTTGGGGTTTTGGCTGCATGTGCATGCTTTGGGCACTCAGCACCAAAAAGATTAACCATCACTGATCTATATGAAAACATTAGGAGAGGTCCTCTTATAGTTTGCGGTAAGGTATCATCACTATTTGGATGCTATTCCATTATATATTGTCAGTCTGCATCAAGCTGGAGATGAAACTTAAGTCAATTCCTGAAGACCATAAGAGACCAATATAACCACTCCAAAGAAAGACGAAAGGTTTTATCTTTGTTTTCTTAATAATTAGGGTCAGATTTTTTGGGTACCTTTATTTTTATGAAAATAAATATTTTTTCCCAAACCTGGATTAACTCCTTTTCTGTGTTTATCCCATACTTATGATGAACTCATCTATTATAGGTTGTGCATATAGCAGTTTTTTTTTTAAATTAAACTAAAGTTATTTATGCAAACCAGCTGCAAGTCTTCCTTCTCCTTCAATAGAAATAAACTAGTCATTGAAGTGATATAATCCAGTCAGTAATTCAAGTTAGATTTATGGCTTGTTAATACACTTTGAAATTTAGTATTGCCAGTCTACTTTGTTCTTGCAGGTTTTGTGAAATCTTAAGCTTAATACCCTGCTTTTTATTTGATAATAGAAAGTTAGATTTCTCCGTAGTGTGTTGAGGTAGCCTCCAGAATGGGTTAACTTTGTCCTGTCTTCTTATTGGACTGAGTCTTAGTTTAAAACCCCGCCCTTGTTACCGGGCAGGCCAGATTAAAACTCAGTCCTGACTTGGACG
>JANHFT010010371.1:264054-279183 GCA_032467955.1 Pseudoxenodon macrops | reverse complement strand
GACAAAGTTAACCCATTCTGGAGGCTACCTCAACCCTACGAGAAGGAGCGTATCAGGTAAGGACCAACGCCCCATTTATCTCTGCTGCTCAGCTAATACCCTGTTTTCTATTCTTACTTGAATCTTTGAAAGAGGAAGTTAATATTGGTAAAAATAGTCATTTTTACTGCTACTGTTTTGTGGATAGTTTTAGTTATTTCCCTTTTGAAATATCTGCCATTATTTTCTCCCAGTCTATATTTTTAGTTAACTAAATTCACTAAACCTTTTAATAGTAGAGTTAAACCCTCTCATTTGCTTTTCTTCTTCGGATCCATTCCATGTAACTATTTGTGTCTCTTCGTATTATTATAGTATACATACCTATTTTATTAATACAGTGTCCTGATTTTTTTGGTTGTTGAAATAAAAAATGAAAGTTTTTTTTAATTTTCCAGTGAGGTGCCTCTAGACTCCAGGCATGGGATGACAAGGTGACTTTTGTTTTATAGCTCTTTAGACTGAGTTCAAATTGAAGGTACGCTCTCTGCTCACGGTCCCCAGTTTCAACTCAGTTTCGACTAGACGTGGGAGAGTAAGCTATGAAAGCAGA
Organism: Pseudoxenodon macrops; assembly: GCA_032467955.1. Lineage (NCBI taxonomy): Eukaryota > Metazoa > Chordata > Lepidosauria > Squamata > Pseudoxenodontidae > Pseudoxenodon > Pseudoxenodon macrops. The sequence goes on along the minus strand of JANHFT010010371.1, from coordinate 278,591 downwards.
TTAGAATTAGACAGATTTTGCCTTTATTTCTGGATAGTTGCTGCAAACAGGAAAAGAATCCACAAAGATTTACACCATGAAGTGTCCTAGGCTCGAGCTCGCTGTCACCTAAGGTGCTGAAAGTGCAGGAGAATGGCAGTCAAGAAAAGACTCCACTAACTGCAGGCGCCATTTCCGGGGGATAGCATGAAGGGCCATTGGCTCAACCCCGCTACCCCGAATGAAGAAGAAAACCTGGAAAGAGCTGCTGACTGGACTGCAAAGATCGCAGTGTCGCTAGAGAGAGAGGTTTGACTTTGGAAAGGCTTCTCTTTGCAGCCGGCACCATTTTGGGGTGTTTGGAGGCTGCGGTTGCAATTATTCTTTTAGCGCGAAATCAGAGGAGACTAGGAGGCACCATTTTGGCTGTTGGAGTAGCGTGCCCACTACTCAGGAAGGACAGTAATATTAAGCCTGTTGGTTAGTGTTACCAGTTGGTAGCACATAGGAGAAGGGCTCTCTCAGCTGCCTGCCCAGAAGGGAGTGCAGTCTCAGAGTAATTGCTGGCCCAGACTACGTGGGGAATTTTTTTAGACTGCCAGCCCAGTTGGGAGGTAGACTGGGACCTCCAAGGTTTAGCAGTTTCTGTGGGTGTGCTGAGTACAACAGTCGGATGGAGTGGTGAGATAACTGAGGCTGCTGTGGCCATTATTCTTTGGGGGCTTTTTATGGAAAGAAGCCTTCAGACATTTTTTTTTAAAGAGACAAAGAGAGACAAGCTAGTAGACCAGGTCTTACATCAGTGTCTGCAGCTTTTCTAAGTACACACAGAGAGATGGTTGAAAGAGCTCAGTCGAGCAGGGCTACCAGTCGTGGCTCCAAATATGTATCCTCTAGATCTAAAAGTAGAGTCAAGGAAGCTGCAGCCAAGATAAAGACCAAGGCTGTCGCTAACAAGAAGCCATCTTGGGCCCAGGAGAGGGCGGAACAAAGACTTCAGAAGGCCTTAGAAAAACAGATGGCAAAAGAGGCAAAAGCAGCAGAGAAAAGAATGCAGCTAAGTCACCTAGTGGACAAGAACATTATGGCAAGTCCTTCTGACAGCCAGATGTCAGACAATGTCAGCACAACAGGAGGCTCAAATGTCTAGGAAGAGCCAGGTTCAGTGCTGATGGCAGATCCTCGTCCCTCTACAAGCGGCATGTGACCCCCACCATCCCTGTCACCGTTACCACAAGAGAGGGCAGTTGCAAGTCAAAGAAGGCATCCGCCCAAGGCCACTTTCACTCCCACAGTGGTGGGGCTCCGCCCGGTAGGGGAGAGTGATGCCTCTTATAGTCCAACAATGGATTTCTGAGGCAGTTAAGCAAGGCTTTGAGGCTGGCAGGCAGCATTTTCAGCAACCAGTATCAGTGGAGCCTGAGCTTCAGGTGCAGGGGAGATCCTTTCAGGGGATGTGCAGAAGAGCCACCTCAGACCAGTTACTCGCCTATTTCATCTAGGGGCGATAATAGACACCTTAGCAGGGCAGGTTTTTATTTCGCCAGACTGGCTGGAGAGCATCAAGACATTAATGAGACAGATCCATTTGGAAAAGGTGGCCCCCATTGCATTACTATCCAAGCTCCTAGGCAAGATGATATCTTGCATAGGGATAGTTCCTTGGGCAAGGTTCCATGCCAGACCATTTCAGTGGTTTCTGCTCCCTTTCCAGAGGGCAGGCAGAAGTACCTCACCCGTGAGAGTTTGGGTCCTGAGAACGGTTCTGAGATCCTTCCTCTGGTGGACATCTGACTGTATGGACAGGGATTGTATATTCAGGAACCAGAAGCATCTAACTATCACCACAGATGCCAGTCTGGGGGGCTGGGGAGCCCATTTCCAGAAGTAGTAGCCCAAGGGTAGCCCAAGGGAAGTAGTCACAGATGGACGTACACCAAAATATCAATTGGCTGGAGCTAAAGGCAGCTCACTTGTCCCTGAAAGAATTCAAGGAGCAGGTTGCAGACCAGCATATCCTCCTCCTCACCGACAATGTGGCCACCAAGGCACACACAAACAGAAGCTGTCCCGTTTCTTTCGAGGTTTCCAGCTCCAGGGGTGGACGGAATCAACATCCTTTGTTGCCCATGGACTCAGAGGTTTCTTTATGCATTCCCATCCCTGACCTTGATCCCGCAGATGCTCAGGAGGATGTTAGCCGAAAGGGCAGAGATGATACTGATAGCACCACACTGGCCCAGATGTCCGTGATTTGTGGATTTAGTCAGCCTGTTGATTGCCAGACCATGGAGGAGTCCTCCAGACAGAGTCTCCCTCAGCCAGGGTCCCATATGCCATCCAGACTCACAGTGGTTCCATTTCACCATGTTGTGCTTGAGCGGAGACTTCTGATGAAGCAAAAGTTCTCCGGTGTTATACACACCATCCAGACTTTCAGACGACCATCCACCACCCAGATTTACAACTCTACCTGGGGAATTTTTGTAGGTGGTGTACATCACAGTATCAGTACCTCAATTGCTAGACTTTCTCCAGGAAGGCCTGGATAAGCGGTTAGGTCCGACTACTCTTCGGAGGCAGGTAGCTGCCTTGGCCTCGATTTTGTCCTGTGAGGCCCTAGAGTCTATAGCACACCACCCAGAGGTGCGGAGATTCCTTAGGAGAGCCATGAATTTATATGGTTCATAGATACCGCACTTGGGATCTCTCCAAGGTGCTTCAGGCTCTCATGAAGGCACTCTTCGAATCTCTAAGAATACTTACCTCAGTTTTCTAACTTACAAGGTGGTCTTTTTAGTGGCTATAACATCAGCCAGGAGGATATCGGCGTTGTAAGGGAAGATTTATGCATCTTCCACACTGATAGGGTAGTGTTGAGACAGGACCCAGCTTTTATGCCCAAAGTCAATTCTTTATTTCATCAAGCTCAGGAGTTAATTTTTCCAGATTTCTGTCCGAATCCCTCTCCCAAGAAAGAGAATGGCGCAGTCTGGATGTGCGGAGAGCCTTACTCATATATATTAAATGAACAAAGGTCTTTGAACAAAGGAAGACTGAGGGATTTTTTGTATCATTCCAACTGGCTACGATGGGGCAGAAGGGTACGACATCGACAGTAGGCCGGTGGCTTCGTGCGACCATTGCCAAGGGATATGATTTGCAGGCCTTGCTAAGGACAAGGGCGATCACAGCATATTCTACTACGGCAGCCGGGGCTACACAGGCTTTGGTGGAGGAAATTTGTCAAGCGGCAACCTGGGCTTCACTATCGCCTTTCATCAGGCACTACCAGCTGGACTCTTTCACCGAGGCCGAGGCCATGTTTGGCAGGAGGGTCCTTCAGTGAGTACTGGGAATGACCAGTGAGCAGGACCAGACAGGTACCCTCCCGTGAGGACAGGCAGCTTTGGTATGTCCCATGCCTGGAGTCTAGAGGCACCTCACTGGAAAAGAGGCATTGGTCCTACCTGAGACGCCCATTTTCAGGAGGTGCCAATAGACTCCAGCCCCACCTGAAGGACGGTGAGGTCCGGGATATCCTTTGGGTGTTGTTGCAGGTACTACATCCTGAGACATCACTGTAACATCGTTAAAAAAGGGTGTGTCTTCAGTTTGAATTCAGTCTAAAGAGCTATAAGACAAGAGTCATCCCATGCCTTGAGTCTATCGGCATCTCTTGAAAATGGGCGTCTCAGGTAGGACCAACACCCCTTTTATTAATATAGTGTCCTGATATTTTGGTTGCTGAAATAAAAAATGAAACATTGGAAAAATAAACTTCTTCACATAATACATGAACTTAGGGCGTTGGAAAGAATGGCCTCCTCCCCCTCGAAAGGGCCATCTAGACCTAAAGGGGCACCCGTGCTCTGGACGATCCTGACGTTGCCTCTGCCTCTGGTTGTAGTAACCCTGATACTGGAATGACCCTGCACCTGACTCTGTTGTGCGGAAGGAAGGGCAACAGGAATAGGGCACCGAATGGTAATCAGTCCGTCTGGTGTTGGAGGGCAGTATCTTGCGACGCTCTTTGGTCTCTACCAAGAGGGGTTCCAAGCTTTCACCAAATAAGTTGTTCCCTGCGAAGGGGGTAGATGCCAAGCGTCACTTGTGCTGCGCATCCACTTGCCATGGTTTAAGCCAGAACGTCCGGCGCACCGCCACTGTTGAACCGATGGACTTGGATGCAAAGTGTGTGGCATTAAGGGTCACATCAGCTCTGAGTTGTGCTGCAGCAGTAAGCTTGTTAATGTCCTGGTGCAATCTGATGTCAGTCGAGGAGACCTTGTCCTGCAATTGGTGCAGCCAAATGAGGGAGGTGCGGGAAAAGAAAGACGCCGTCATAGAGGCACGGATAGCCCATGCCGCCGCCTGATGAGTCCTCTGAAGCAATTGCTCCACTTGTTCCTCTGGGTATAAGGAATCAACCAGATCCCCCGGAATGGATGAGGAAGCATGCAGCGCTGCCACAGGTGCATCCACAAGAGGAATCTGAAGGACCTTGATTATATCCAGGGCCACATTATACAGCCTATTGTCCGCCGTGGAAGGACTAGGCCCTGCCCCCGGAGAGTTCCATTGTCTCTTTATTATGTCAATAAACAGTTTAGGTGAAGGGACAAACTCTTCTTCAGAGATGTGCTCCAAGAATAATGGGTCAGTCATATCTTGACCTGTCTGGGAATCAGGATCAGGGCCCGTAGTGGATAGACCAGCAGAATGCTTGGCCTTGTAGAGCAAGGATCAAAACAGAGACAGCTGGAAGAGACCCGTAATCTGATCATGATCTGCCTTCATGCCCTCATCCTCGGACAGGTCCAGGTGACCGTCGTCCTCCGAGAGGATGGATCGTTTTTCCTGAGAAGAGATAGAGGAATCTTGGTCTGCAGCAACGCCTGAATCCCCTGGGTGAAAGAATGGTGCAGGAAGTCTAGAAGGAAGAAAGTCCCCACGGCCTGTCTGGAATTCCTGGCAAGCCTGTTTGAGGCCTGTCTCAATCCCTTGGCGAACTGTCTCCGCGATCATGGACTGCATGAAAGCTGGGGACACGGGCGAGTCGGTCGTTACCTGGAGACTAGCAGCCGTAGGCATGAACATGGCTTCGGGAGTGCAAATTATCTTGCGCTGCCTGTGCCGAGGATGAGGGGGCTGGCGGAGGAAAACAAAATGTCCCAACACGAGTGTAAAAGTACCCTCAAGGTCAAGCCTCTGCCATGCCCTTGTTGCAGCCAATGAGGCACCACAGACAAGGAGTTGAATATGCCTCTAAAAGTTAATAATGTCTTTGGAAGGCTGACATAGGAGGAGTGCAGGTGTGCGATCAACTCCCTCTCGGCCAGATGGGACACACCGATCCACAGTAGAATGGAGTAAGCACCTACCCCCAAAGGCAGTTTTGGCAATTAGTAAAATTGATCTTCGCAAGCAGGGCAAACACTCGGAATCCAATCAATTCGCAGAAACTTTCAATTAACAGCTAGCATCCCGATCGGAGTAAGATAAGCGATTTCGTGCCGTTTGGCAGCCAAAATGGCAGCCGCAACAGCCGTTGCAGCACACAAAAAAGGGATCAGCTGATATGAATGTTGACAGGAGACCAAGTTGCTCGAAAGAATCTGGAGCCGCAATTTGACGTCTGGAGCAAAAAATCAGCCCGTGAAATAAAAGGGCAAGTCTGAATCTGAGTCCAGCAGTGTGAGCCGAAGCTTAGCTGCTGAACGCCCACACACACAGTCAAAACGAATGGAAAGGCAATCAAATGGACGAAGGGGATTGGAACAAAGGAAAGGAAAAACTCAAGATCTGCTAAATAAAGTAAACAAGTAGGCTAAGTAAAAATCGCCGTTAAGGAGGAATGGAAAGCACACCTGTCCACGCTGAATGACTGAGTCAAAAAGCTGCCAGAAGAGGGCAGCAGAGAGGGATTTTAATGATGTTAACAGACTCAGTCCAATCAGCTGGCAGACGGAGTTAACCATTCCTGGAGGCTATATCCACCGCTATGGAGAATATATTTTTCCTTCATCCAACCTTGCAGATAACACCAAGCTAGGAGGAATAGCCAACACTTTAGAAAATAGACTCAAGATCCAGAGACTGCAACCTCATCCAAAGCAGGTTGAAATTCAAAGTCCAAGTCCAGTTGTTTGCTGCCTTTCATTTTCTTGGGTTACAGTTTCTATACCCTTTTGTGTGCTGCGTAATGTTGCCTATCCAAAAGGCATTGAATGATAGTTGTGTGTGTGTGTAAAATGTCTGCTGGAAGGCATTCTGAAGCTGCTGACCCATATTTACATGTCAGAAATATGTTTTAACAAGATACTACTGATATGTACTTTGAGGAAAATCATATTTATATACAGTAGCAGTTACTCAAATAAGAAAATTGAATATTCCTGTTACCATTCACAAAAGTATTTCCTTACAATTTTCACATTTAGAGTTGTCATATAAAAACATTGGCAGGTGGAGGCCAAAAAAGTAGATGCTGTGTCTGTGTGATCAAAGGTCCACTTCTTTTTAAAATACATATGATGCGTGTATTTGGGTAATACTGGACTTTGAATGGAGAAACCTACTATTCAGAACTCTCTCCTCCCAATTCCTTCCCCCCACCTTTATGTTTTAGAAGGATTGAAGCAATATGGATATGTTATTATGTACCGTGAATGTCTAATAGCTAATAGGAAGAGAAATGTTATCCTTTCCAAGGCATGTGGATTCTAGCACCCTGTAATTTATTAGATGTTCCTGTGTGCTAATTCCAAAATGGTCCTCCCAAGACAGTAAATAAGATTTGCCGCTCATTAACAGGACAAAATAGATCTGCCTTATGATGTAAACATAAATCACTGGACTTCATAATAATAGCTGCCTGTGGGTGGGGGAACCTTTAGCTCTGACACACTCCACTTACCAAGGTTAACCATTGGTTTTGTTCTAGACAGTAATGAGTGTAAATCTAGTGCTTTGCTTACTCAGCAGGTCAACCTGAATGCTAGCTTGTTTGGTCTTGCTTTTGCTGTGCCTCTTTATTTGTCCTTTGACATCAGTTCCTCTTTTGTTTTGATCTCTGGTCCACTTATCTCCCACTTTGTCTTCTGAACCTAACTTTCACCCAATCCCTATCAGGGTTAATTCCTGCATCTAGTTTTGACACCATAAGTCATGTTCGCTGCTCTGAATGCCAAATCTATAAGAGAAATATTTTGAAAAACCATTTGGAAAAAAATTATCAGTGGCAAGGGGAACGACTACTTCTCCCAACTGTTCTGGGTCAGGAAACAATTGGTTATTAGTTTGCTTATCTTAGATGGGGTTTTAATTTCCTTGTCAGACTGATTACACTTTCATTGTGATGACTGATTGAAAGGAAACAAGTCCAGAATAATCAATAGTATAATTTTCATTGTATCTTCCTGGCTCTGTCTTAACAGAGATCCTCCCAGAGATTGTATCAAGCAAATTCCATGCCAAATGTATAAATGAATTGAATCCAGTTATATCCAGGATAATCAGATTTTGTGAGAAAGACTTGGAGTTGTCTAGCAACCACCTGTTCAGGTCTCTTGTCCACAAAGGGAATATTAGCAATGATAGTTGTTTAGATCTTCTGGGTCCATAAAATGATTCTTCAAAATCATAGATTAAAAAAAAAGAATAGTTATGCATTCATATTATGCAGGTAAATAATGTGTATTAGTTATCTAATTTAATAAATTTAAAATCAATTACATGTCCTCATAATTTCTTGATTAGACTCCTAGTGTGTGCTCTATATTGGCTTGATTCTTGAACATCTGGAAATTTTGAACGTGCAAATACAGAAACCTTGTTACTGACTGGTATTATCAGAAAAGAGCACCCATTTGTGCATTGGTTACCAATAGATTAATAAGCATAATTCAGAGTCCTGGTTTTGATATATAAAGTCCAATATAACTTGGTGTTTAAGAACCTTTAGGGTTGCCTTCTTGTACTTGAATCAGCCCATTCAATAAGTTGGCAGAAGCTTTTGATCTAAACCTACACTTGTGAAGTAATAAATTGGAAGCCAGGAGGTGATATTTTAGTTGCTGCTTCAGTCCTGTGGAAAATCCTCCTTTTAGAGTTATGATTTCCTGCATCATTTCTAATGTTTGGGGTCTTCCTGAAATTGGAACATTTCTGAAGAGGGTTTGATTAAATGGTTTGGTCTCATCTTTATTTTATCTCAAGATGTTTTTTTATTGATTTGTTTGGTAGATAATAGTTTCTTTCGTTGTGCTGTAATGTTTTAATTATTTTTCATTATCATGAAAAATGATAATGTCCAATTTCAGGCTGAGAAAACATACCAGCTTAATTTATAAATGGTTTACTGATGAATAATACTGCAGTCAATTACAAAGGGAGGCAGAGAGCCTGCTGTGTAAATGCATACATGTGTATCCATACATGTTCAGAAAATACAGGGAAATGAAGTCTTGTCTGATAAATGGGCACAACATATGTAATGTAGACATTCAGTCCAGAAGCATGTTATAGGAGGCAAATGGAGTATAAGTTCAGAGAAATGGGCACTGAAGCAACAGAGAGGCATAGTCCACAAAAACCCAGTAATTGAACACCAGAAAAGTTAATCAGCCTGTTGAAATTGAAAGGATGAGAATTAAGGAACAGAGCATTGCATACTTTCTCTCCATGTAGACATAGTTCCATTGAAGACAACCCTTTGAGTATGGTTGGTCAGCCAATTGAGAATCCATCAAGTGATACTACTGACTACCTCATATTGCTCTGTCTTATCAAAAACGGGCCATGGGGGGAGGCACCACACTCCTCGCACTCCCCCCACCCCATCCCAAAAATCAGCTGGCTGGTGGGAGGTGCCTGCGCACACACGCGGTGGAGCTGAGCTGGGCATGCCCGCAGAGAGGGCTCTGCATGCCAGCTGTGGCACGCGTGCCATAGGTTCGCCATCACAGGAATAGGTGATACCTGGCTCATCAGTAGTAACTGTGACAGGGATCTAGGTATCCTAATGGACCACCATTTAAGTATGGGCCAGCAGTGTGCTGCAGCTGCCAAAAAAAACATTGCAGTCCTAAACTGCATCAACAGAGGGATAGCATCAAGACAACTAGAAGTGATAGCACCACTTTACATTGCCCTGGTGAAACCACACTTGGAATACTGCATCCGGTTCTATTCACCATGATGTAAAAAATATGTTGAGGTCCAGAAATTGTACAGAGAAGAATAAAAAAGTGGGGAAATGATAAGGGGCCTGGGAGCTAAATCATATGACAAATGGTTGAGGAACCTAAATATGTCTAGCCTATTGAAAAGAAGGATCAGGGGAGACCCAATAACTGTCTTCCAGTTTTTGAGGGGCTGTTGCAAAGAAGAGGGAATTGACTTTTTATCTAGGGCACCAGAAGTCAGGACAAAAGGTAACAGGTAGAAGCTTGTCAAAGAGAGATCCAACCTAGAAGTAAGAATAACTTTTCTGATAGTGAGACAAATTAATCAAATAGCTTTCCTCCTGGAATTGTGGGTGCTCCATCATTGGAGGTTTTCAAAAAATAGACTGGACAACTATTTGGTATAAGACTCCTGCTTTGATCAGTGTCTTGAACTAGAAGTCCCTTCCAGCCATATGATTCTATGATTTCTCTAAACAGGTACACAAGAATCCAAGGTTACCTCATTTCCAATGGAGAGGCAATTACTGGCAGATGTTCTTGAATGGGTCAGATTCAAGTATTACTCAGTTATGGGTATTGCATCTTTGCTTCTTGAGGAGCCAAGTAGCTTGCCTTTGTATGATTTTCCAAAGTTGCCAATGCATCCTGTATTGGGCACCCTCTTCACTTGACCCTTCCTGCTACTCCTGATCTGCCAAATCAACTTCCATTGGTGCATTGACAACCAGTTCCTAAGAGTGGCAACTCCTCTGAGATTCAGAGACTCAGGGGCCTGATCCAGCAAGGTGCCTGTCTTAGACTCTTTATGAGTGAGAGGAGTTCATAGTTTATTAATACAAATTATAATAATAGTGGTTATTATGGAGTCCATAAAGTCACCTTTGTTATAGGTTATATTTAAGGTTGTAAAGAGTAGTTAAGATCTACAGTGTATCTTTGTCTTTATGTGAATTTGTTGTCATATTCTGGAAGATCTTACTATTTGATATTATCACAATCAACACCTGTATTCCCATTCCCTCCCTTCCTCCAAATGGTAGAGATTTAATTACAGTTTTCATTCTGACATTACTAGTAATGATCTTACAAATGAAATTATTTCCCTTTTTTTAATCTGAAAGTTTACATCCACTGCAGCACATTAACATTTATCAGTAATCTGTTTGACTTGGGTGTTTAGAAATCTCATGCAGTCACATACCAGCTTTTAACACCATATATCATCTCCTGAAACAGGAGAAGACACAGGAAGCAACTATAAAAGTGTCACTGTTTTTACAAAGGCCAACATCTAAAGATTGTAAATCTATAATCTGTGGTTCTAGTTAGGTTCACCTTTTGCACGATGGACTTTAATATTTGAAGAGGATGAATCTAACTAGAACCACATGCCAGCAGAAGCACATTTTTAAAATAACCACGCTATGCATGCATGATTCAGTATGGATTTTTAAAACAGTAATTCAACTACCCTCAGTTGTTTTTCTAATTCCCACTATCCCTTTTAAGGATTTGTTGTAAAGCCCAACCAAAAATCATCAGGAGTTAGAACAGATCATGCAAACCAGCTCTCTTCCCTCCTCCTTTCCTTTCTGTCTTCATTTTGCAGTATTGTATTTCCACTATTTCCTGGTCTCACAGAAAGAGGCAGTGCTGAGTTACAAAGACAAAAATAGACCTTTACAGAGAAATATAGGGATCGTAAGTGTGTGTGTGTGTGTGTGTGTATGCGCGTGTCCGCGGCTTTGTGTGTGTGTGTGTGTGTGTGTGTGCACACACACGCGCATGCTGGTGAGAGGAAGACAGCATTAGGCTGATTTCCAGGAGGAGCCTTCTCTCTTCACTGTGTGTTAGGCATTTTGTACAGATTTTCGTTCTGTTAAAAAACACTTACCTCTTCCGGAAGTTCTTTATATCTCTTTGGGGGAGGAAAAAGAAACCAACTGTGATCAGAAAACGGCCAGAAACCATTTTATTTGAACAACTGGTGGGAAGAGAAAGGAGAGATACCATCACAGGGATATAAATATCTTCTGATAAAAAATATTTGTTTGAATAGAATTATATATATCAGTAGTGCAGCCTGACGTCCACCGTGAGGGAGAGCGATGGGGTGTTTGGGCAACAGCAAAACAGAAGATCAGCGTATTGATGAGAAAGCGCAGCGAGAAGCCAACAAAAAAATAGAGAAGCAGTTGCAGAAAGAACGACTAGCTTATAAAGCCACACACCGTTTGCTTCTGCTGGGTAAGAAGAAGGGTTTTGGTGGGGGGTGGGGGGTGGGGGAAGAAGAGGGTGCAACAGTGCAGTTAGTTTTTCTGGGGAGGCAGATATTATAGACAAACTGCTGTTTATGTGTAAGAGAAAATGAGATGAACATAATGCAGTCCTGTTCTTTAACTAGAGTGGGCTTAAAACGGAGCGATTGACTAAAGTATATGTATATATATTTTGGGAGGAGAGAGATGCTTTCAACCTGTGTTTTCCCGTTTTCTCTTACCCCCAATGTATTTACATCATGCATTTTTCTCTTTTTCAGGGGCTGGTGAATCGGGAAAAAGCACTATTGTCAAGCAGATGAGGATCTTGCATGTAAATGGATTTAATTCAGAGTAAGAATTATTAATACGTATTGTGGGGGAGGGAAATTTAAAAAGAGTTCAAATAGGCCATTTGGAGCTCATTAGCCCAAAGAGAAGAACTGATATTTGTACACATTTTGTCGGTGTTTCAATTACACGATAAGCATGGACTTTACAATGACGCATATATATTCCAAGAATCATGAATTTGTATCCCCCCCCCAGTACACACACACACACATAAAATCTGGTCTTTCCACCGTATTTTACACTGTTGTTACTGCAGTGCTTAATAGGCCCTTGTGTAGCAACAACATGGCGACTACTTACAACAAATACTAAATATTGACTATATGCATGATTAAGGATATATTATCCATTCATTTGAAGTAACTATTACAGAAAAAATGTAATAATTTTCATCTTAAAATGAGCAAGGTTTATTGTCAATAATATTTGTCTCAGATTTTTTTTAGAATTTAATAATAATTTAGATATGATTGAACTTCTAGAACTGAAGTCATAGAACAAGATGAAGTATTTCTGTTCTACAAAAATTATTTCATATTTAATTATTTGACTTGCAATATATCATGTGACATTAATCATTTATTTTAGCTAACTTGTATGCCAAATTGTGTATCAAGATATGAGTATAGTGATTGGGGAAAATACTTTTTGGCATGGCAAATTATTACTTGGTGAACATTACAGAAATAACTGGAGTAACCAATTTATTTTTGCTGTTGTACACAGAGAAAAGAAACAAAAAATTCTGGATATTCGGAAAAATGTAAAAGATGCAATTGTGGTAAGATTTTATTATTATTGTTGTTGTTGTTGTTGTTGTTGTTATTATATACATATTTAGCATTTGGAGGAAACAAATTGACAGATAGGGCTAAATGAACTTCTATCAGTATTTAATATATCCTGTTATTTTTTTTCCTAGACTATAGTTTCAGCAATGAGCACTTTAATACCTCCAGTTCCATTAGCTAACCCAGAAAACCAATTTCGAGCGGATTACATCAAAAGCATAGCTCCACTTTCTGACTTTGACTACACCCAGGTAACATTCTTTCTCCTTTTCAATTCTCAAAAAGAATAAGAGTGCCTTATTTTCCATTTGTTAGGCCTGGACTCTGTGATAAAATTATAATTAAATTAATTGGTATTGCAATAAGGAAAAAGAAGCTATTCTGATATAATGCTGCGTTTTGCTTTCCTAAAATATTTAAAAAGAGTAAAATGTAAATAACAGGTATGCAAAACTATCAGTTTTCAGTTTTATGGTTTGTAAAATTTGAGACTGGTTTTAACTTCGTATAGAATGTTGGTGAAAATCAGTGATGCTTTATTATCGAATGATTATACTGCTTGTAGGAACGCCTTTTTCGTCCTTATGAAAACTTTGATCCAATATTTTGATTTAGTTTGTGCTAGCCATTGTATAAGCCATTATACAGCTTGTAATAATTTATTTAGAGCAGAAGTTACTTGTATATATTATTCGTATTTTAGCTGGTGTTTCAGTTGGAGATCCTGTGCTTCGCACTGGCAAACCTCTCTCTGTGGAACTTGGGCCAGGTATCATGGGAGCCATTTTTGATGGTATCCAAAGACCTTTGACAGATATTAGTAGCCGGACTCAAAGTATATACATTCCCAGAGGAGTAAATGTGACAGCATTGAGTAGAGATATCAAATGGGATTTCACTCCTATAAAAAACCTACGGGTAAGTTGTTTTGGGTTCTTTGAAATATTTCAATAGATGTTTGCCACATACATATTTGAACAAGAATTTTCCACACTAAAATGGAAATCAGGATACTATCATCCATCAGCTGTTGTACTTATATTTCCTGACTAGCTGAAGACCCGTGCTCTGCTACGAAACTATGTGATCGGGCTTGATAAATCGACACAGCTTGAAAATTATGAAAAATAAGATCGATCTCTCCTCTCCTCTTCTTTCCCTCAGCCTTGCCCCAAAGAAGCCTATCCTATCCCCCTTCTCTCCCTCAGCCTTGCCCCACAGAAACGTCTCCTATCCTATCCCCTTCTCTCCCTCAGGTTGTGTGCTCAGGGATACCAAGAACATCATATGGTAGAAATTGTAAGTCAGGAACAAGCAAACAAGAAGCAAGATGATAATAGTGCACTGAGTTTCTCTCAGTTTACTTGTGATTGCAGTATTCACCTTGGGTCAGAAATTTATCACAACTGTGGTAAGGGACATGTTCCTGAAAGCATCATACTGTTCTGAGGGAGGCTGAACCTTCAGAGCCCTAAACGATTTTTGATGTAACTATCTGAGGTATCGGTTGTCCCACAAATATCTCTCAGGCATCCTAAGATCTAGAAGACTACCCCTTCTGCCAAAAACCTATCCTCTGATGTATAGGACAGGGTCTTCTCCTGTGTAGCTCCCAGTTGTTTGGGGGTTATATTGTGAATTTTATTGCCCCCTTCTTTGTTTTAGAGCATTCATGGCTTTAATTTTATTATGCTTTACTTTATATTTGTCTCTATATGTGTCATTTTACTTTGAAGCAGCTTGGTGATTTTTGTGATTGTAAAGATTAGCTATAAATCAAATTAATTGAGTTGAGAGGTTGCTGTGCTAGGTTTTAAAAGGTTTATGAATTTCCGGCCTTCTGATCTCAGTTGTAAAAACAGCTGAGATGAGAGTTGTATGGGAAATTGAGGATGCAAATAAAGTGAAGTACTCACTTTTGTTGCCAGCAGTTTAGACATTAATGGCTGTGTGTTGTGTTATTT
>JANHFT010010371.1:239442-263954 GCA_032467955.1 Pseudoxenodon macrops | reverse complement strand
ATTTATTTAGAGCAGAAGTTACTTGTATATATTATTCTGATATACACAAATGTTAAGGTTAAAAATGTTCAGCTCACTCCTTTCTTTTAGTCATCTACATCTATCAGTCTCCATTGGAGAGATCTGCTAATAATGATAGATAATACATAGAACAAGAGGAATTGATGATAAAAAGAACACCATATAAAATTCAGAGTATACCAGATTTTATTCTCAGAAATCAGGGGGAGATCATAGACTCTTAGTACGGAATCTCTTCAAAGATTGTGGTTTTTTTTAGAGTATAGGAAAAGGCATTATACAGAAAGAGAAACAGGGCATAAGACTAAATATTTGTTGGTTCCTGTGCCCTGTTCCCCCTTCTGTTGTGTTCTGTAATACTATATACATGATTGTTTCCTTTTCATTTTGCATAATGAAAGGGAATAGAAAGCTACTTCCTATTTCTTCATTGATGTCCTGCAGCCAATAAAATTATTGAATGATTGACAGAAATGTAAGATTGTTTGATTGTGTTCACAGCTGGCAAATAGCAGTAAAATGTTCTTTTCTTTGTTGCATTCATTATGTTCTAAATATAATCTGGGGAAAAAATACATTCAGGACTACTACTAGTATTGATCAAAATGAATTATGAGGATTCATCTGTAATAATGGAGATTCGTATGTGTTTCTTTTCTTCTATGTTATTATGTTGTCACTAACTATGAATCCTGCATTTTTAAAGTCTATTTCTCCTGTTTTTCTTTTGGGATAGTGTGGGATTTATTACTAGTTTTATTAAGAATCACAATAAGTTTGTACGACTTCTGTAAGAGACAAATTTGGTAGAGGACTATCTCTGGTTTAGGTTTGTAATATGGTAGGCTAGTCTGTTTTTAAATAAATACAGTTTATTAAAAATGTTATATATTTGCATTAAATGCAACTATTCAGAAAACTGTCCCCATATATAGCTTTTTACTTGAAATAATTTATTAAGCATAATAAACATTTGTTTTAAGAAAGCTAATATTTAACTACATAGCTTTTAAAACTTCAGTGTTGTACCAACTTCGGAAAAGCTATCACTGAATTCAGTGTAATTGGGGGGGGGGGAGTTTACCAGTAATATAGTATTGTCTTTCGTGGTATGCACAACTCTCTTACAAATATAAATGCCAGAGATACTAATTTGACTTTTAGGTGTATTAGTTTGGTCTAACAATGGTTTTTTTTCCTGTCCTTTTATTTATTAAAATTGGTAAATGATATATGGACTTGACCATGTCATTCTTGTAAAGAGGCAGATTGGGAATGTCCCTATGTCAAATATATTGAGCATTCAAATACTGCTACATCAGAAAATGAGAGATTTGGTTTAGACCTAAAAATGTAAATTTAGTAGACCTCTTTTGGATTGAAGAAACATAGAAGTCCTTCCCAAAGGGTAATATGGCAAAGCATTTCTAAAAATATTCAAGCATAATAATACAGTAGCCTGCTATTAAAAGCAGAGGCATCAGCAGGTGGTGGTTCAAAAAAGTCAAGATGTGACTGCATCATTAAAGCCCACCTTTTTTTCTTGTGTGTTATACTCATTGCATACATATGAAAAAAGACAGAGCTTTTGATTGGAGTTATGTCTGCCATCTTGACCTTTTTTGACCCATACTGTGGATGCCCTGAATTAAAAGAGGGAAAAGTCATATTGTAAGCCCCTTGAGTCAAATAACACTCTTAGGTTCTTAGCCAATATATATTGCATATAAATATGGGCTAATATTTTTGGGAAGGAATTCCAGAATATCTTAACTGCTTCTAATGGAGAATAACTGTTGTGTGATGCTAACCTATGTAGACAGTTGTAATTTAAATGGGATAAATACATCCGTTCTGTTGAACAACATCCTCAGCTTAGGTTTAAAGCAGTGGTATCATTGATACAATGAACTTCCATTTTCCAATTGTTCTCTTCATTTTAGATCTTCAGTACCGTAGTGGAGGTGGTGATATTGAATTACCGTATTTTTATAAGATGCACCTTTTCCCCCCTAACAGAGGGTGGAAATGTTACTGCGTCTTATACACTGAATACAACAATTTTGGCCTCCTAAAGCCCCACCCCTGCATCCCATTTTTGTGAAAAACGGGTCCATTTTGGGGGAAATGGGGTGCGTAGAGGGCTTGGGAGGCTTGCAGAGTGTTTCTGAGGGCTGGGGGAAGGCAAAAAGGCCGGCATTTTTGTGAAAACAGACGAAAAACGGGAAAATGGGGTGCATAGAGGGTTTAGGAGGTCTGCAGAGGGCTGGGGAGGACAAACACTTTTTTTTCTTATTTACCTCTTTGAAATCTTGGTGCATCTTATACACCGGTACGTCTTATAGTCCAAAAAATACGGTACCCTTAGGGAACAAACATCTTTCTTGATGGAGTCCCTTCATTTTATTCTTACAACAGGCTTATAAGGTAGACTACCTCAAAGCCAATCCGACTACACCAAAGCCAAGTGCAGGTTGAAACCTATTCTATTACTGCACCTTAATCATTTTTCATTAGTATTGTGCATAGGCACAGCCTTTTTGTATTTTAAGTGAAATGCTTAACCACATATTTGTATAGATACAAATATGTGTAAACTATGGGGAGTCATATTTGAATTTCTATACCAGGAAGGAATATATATATTTCCTTCGATTATATAATTGTGCTGTCTGAATGCATGTCCAGAGCGAGAAGAAAAAAATCTGTATCTTTGTTTATGGAACCTTTGAATGCAATTGGATTTTTCCCCTACTAACTTATTATATAAGTCTGCCACTACATAAATACAGATAAGATTTCAACCATAATTAAAATTATTTCTCATTTAAATCAGTTAAATTTAATTTAGAGTAAAATACGGTAAGGATCAGGCTGTAGGAATAATTATTTGCAAATGAAGCTCTCCCAAATCATCAGAATGTATTGGGTATAGATTCAGATTGTATAACTAAGAAAACATTCATGTTAATATATAATGAGAATTTCTATTTTAATATAAACAATAGTTTATAGTAGTAAACGGCAGTAATTCTGACATCAACAGTGGAGTTAGCATTTCTTTATTGCTGCTATTTTCATTTCATCAGATTATTATTTTCTTTGATGCTCATTGCTTCTTATTTTGGAGTTGCTAGTGAAGATATCTGAATGTATTAAAAGGATGTCCTAGTATGTTTTGATACAGTAATTATAACTTCAAATTACATTTGTGTGTATGAGTGTTTTCTGTGCTATAAACCTTTAATTTTGCAAATAAGTAGTTTTTATGCTATACAAAGCTCAGAGTCACATTGCTTTACTTGAGGTGCCTTATCAATCTTATCAATAATTCAGTGTGTTATGATTTGAAAAAAATTAACAAAGAAAATTGTATGAGCTATGAAGTACAATAGATGAGTCATGGTGGACTTGGATGGAGGCTGCCATTATTGAAGTCTTAGATTTTTTGAAAGCTTTTAATACTGTTGGGAGCATAGCCCTGCTTGCAAGAATCAGGAATTGGAGACATAATATTGTGGTGGTTCTACTTCTACCTGAGTGAGTAGGTCCAGGTGGTGGTATGGGATAGGAAGGTTGAACCAAAGGTACTTTATTATGGAATGCCTTAAGATTCCCTATTTTATTCAATATCTGCATGAAACCATTGAGTCACCTGTTGGTTGACTTGGTTTCAGGTGAGGTGTGATAATTATACAATATGCAACACCTTATTTACATATCTCCATGCTTAGCCTATTGGAAGATATGATGGAAGTCATGACCCAATGTTTGAAGTCTTACAATAGGAACAGATTGCATTTGAGATAGTTATTCATACCTTTTAATTTAATTTAGATATTAAACTATTGTAACTTATATTATGTAGGCTATCGTTAAAGACCACTTGGAAACTAGATAGCCTAGAATATGGCAGCATATACACCTTACCTGTAAGACCTACAGTGATTACCAGTAATTTTCCAAGTGCAGTTCAAGGTTCAGATCACTCAGGGCTGGTTATCTTAGTGACTACCTTTCTCCAAGTGTTTCTGCCTACCATAAGACATAGCTGAAAAACTAGGATAGCTTGTTAAGGGTCCAAACCTATCAGGAGATATGTCATGGGTGTGTTGTGTGCAATTATGAGCATTCTTTGTAGCCATTCCCCTGATTTGGAATTTCTCCTCTTGGATGAGTGTGGCCCCCACCCTCATGGGTTCCAGAAGTAAATGAAAACATGGTTTTTCTGGAATGGTTAATTAAAACCAATAGTGACATGTTAGCAGATATATTTAAAATATTGGTAATCATTTTAATGTAGTGATCATGTGAAAATAATTAGAAAGGGTTTACAGTTTCAGTTAATTATATTGATTTGTATGGTGTTTTATATGTAAGCTCTGCAAGTCATCTAGAGTCCATTTGGTTATACTCTCATCTCAAACACAGATTGAAGAAGAGTGCTTCAACCATAATTAAGCACCTAATTAAAACTATGAATATAGTGCCTGAGTTCAAACATAAAAAAATCACTGCAGGAAATTCAAATTACAGGTCTTCTAATATCTACATTACAGAAAGGAAATAGAGGAAGCATATACAAGCCCAACAACATTTCAACAATATAATGTTGAACATTACATAGTGTATCTGCTAATAGGCCTGCAACTCTCCTGTGTGAATATTCCATCAAACAAATTCAATTGGGATAAGTTTATATTACATCTTATTGAGTCACACTTTTAGTACCGTAGCATTAAATTTCTATCCTTGTGACTCTACGTAGCTTTGATTGTCTTACCAATGGATGACTTACCAATGGATGATTCCCCCTTTCAGTCCCCACCACATTTTTCATTTCTTTCATCTTCCTTTCCCCTCCAATTTTTTTTTTCTATTCTTATATTCTAAAATCTCTGTTTCTGCAAAGGAGAGCTGAAGCTGTCAACATGTGGAGCATATCTATAATCTTTTGATTTTTGGATAGCCTGAAAGCAGTAAAAGTGCACTGGTTTTGTTGCCTAGCAGCAGCTATGCCTATCCATACACAGGTGCTTCTGAAAGTGGGAGAGGAGTGGGAAGAAGAGGAGGAAAAAGAACCGCAAGATCAGGAGGGACTTCCTCTGTTTTTTGTTTCATAATACTAGTCTTTTTCCTAAGTGTGCTGCCTTGAATATTTACTTATGAAAAATGGGGAAAGTAGAAACATGAATCTTTCTCTGAGGAATCTCTTAGCAGTAACATTTATGGATCAGATTTACTTTCTTAATCTCTGCTCTCCATCTCCGGAGTCTAATTCTTCCAAGAAGATGACAGTGGCACAGTCTATTCTCTGAATCTGGCTAGGGATATTGTTAATTTTTTTTCCAGATGGTAACATTTGGCTCATAAAAATTGCTTCTGGTCAGTTCTTGGTGGGGCCTAGATCTGTTTCCTGTTCATAAGGTCACCATAGCTAGACTGCAGAAATCAAGACAACCAGCAGATGATGTCTTAGAAATACCCAAAAATCAAAGTTTTGCCAAAGTTAGTAGTGGAAAATTTTTGTAGCTTTGATTTGATAGTCCTTTATGAAAAATTAATGGCTTCTTATTTTATGTTATGCATATAGAGATATACCTTTCAACTTATGTCTTTCCCAATTTCTTTGAGTTAACTGAGTTGTTGCCTCAAGAACAAAGATAATATGCTTGAAAGCACTGAGAGTCACCTAAGAATTATGCCCATCCTCTATGGTTCAGTTTTCGTAAAAAAATTCCTTCTTTATAATAATAGTAAGTAGATCAAAGTTAATGAATATGTTAGTGCAGGCAGAGTTTTTAAAGATCATTCTTCTAAAGAGAATCAAATGCTCTAGAAGATTGAATCCAGTACACCTGTATTATCTGGTTTACCTCCTTTGAAAGCATTCTTCAGCTTCAGATAACAAATTAAATCATTTGCTTTCTAGAGCAATTAACTCACCCCACCATTTTCCAAGTCTTACAGGCTGTCACAAAGAAAGCATTCATATCTGGCTCCTGGAGATAGAAGAGAGCAGGGCAATAAAAAAATGAAGAACAAAGTTGGTGTGTGTATGTAAATGTAGTGCCAACTACGGTAATATAAAGTAAGAAAAAGAAATCAAAGCAACCTAAAAATGCAAGAAAGAAAAAAGGGAAAGAAAAAAGGAAATACAAAGAAATACAAAGAAGTAGCTCCCAATCTTCTTTACGGTAGTACAGTTATAAATTCTTACTCTATGGTTACAACATAATTCTCTTCTGTATAATCATCAAAACCATATATTTTTTTGTTCTTTTTTTTTTTGCTTGTTTGTCTTACACAAAAAATATGTAAGTAGTTTCCAGTCAGTAACAAATGTAGATATTGTATTTTCTCTGATCAAAGAAGTTCATTTAGCCATCTCAGCAACTTCCATCATATTTACCAGCCATTCCTCCATCGTGGGTAGCACCAAATTTTCCCATCCTTGTGCATGTAATAATCACAATAACAGGAGCCAGTTTGCTCTAGTGGTTAAGACACCTGGCTAGAAACAAGCTGTGAGTGCTAGTCCTGTGCTAGGCATAAAAGCCAATTGGGTGACTGTGGACCAGTCACTCTTAGCCCAACTTACTTCACAAGGTTGTGATTGTGGGGAAAATAGGAGGAGAAAGTAGTATTAGATACGCTTGCTACCTTGAATTATTATAAAGAAATAACAGTGGGATAAAAAGCTAATTAATAAATTATATATTCATTTTTAAAAGCCTCTGAATCAATAAATGTATGTGCATCCAGAATTTTCTATTTTTTTACCCTTTTACCAAATGTGTTATACACATTTCCAACATAAATGTGAAGCTCCTTTTTATATGCTAGACAATTTCCCTGTGACATATACCAATAGTACATTATTTTATAGAAGTTCTCTTTTATAAGAAATGAATGATCTAGTGGTCAATAGATAGATAAATACTTATTTTTAAAATGGAAAATAATTATTTCAAATATGAAGTTAATTCGATGAGCAGGAGGAAAGATGCTGAAGATTTAAGAGATGACAGAATTATGGCAGAATATGGAACATTGGTGGCCCTAAGGGCAGCTGAGGAAAAAGAAGGAAAGGAAGGTGATGGGGAGCAGAAGTGACATTTACCAGACTTGTACAGATTTTGTTCTATCAAAACCCAGGAATAGCCATATGTTCTCAGTTTCTGTTCTATGGTTTTAATGATTTGTATGTATATGGAATGCTTAATGTCTAAAAGTGCTATGGTGAATTTCATATTTCCTGATTTCCACACTCAAAGGGCAATACATCTACATCAACAGGGGAATAGCGTCTAAATCAGTAATGGCGAACCTATGGCACATGTGCCACAGGTGGCACGCAAAGTAATTTCTGAGGGCACACAAGGTGTTGCCTGTTAGCTCCAGCACTCTTGCACGCATTGGCAACCTGATTTTTGGCCTTCATTTTCGGCTATTTTTCATCCTTCAGGAGGCTTCAGGAGTTTTCAGGGAAGCCTCCAGAGGGTGAAAAATGGCCCAACGGGCAAACCGGAAGTTCGGGAACGGACTTCCGATTTGCCCATTGGGCTGTTTTTTGTCCTCCAGTGGCTTCAGGAGGCTTCCCTGAAGCCTGAAGCCTCTGGAGGGTGAAAAATGTCCCAACAGGCAAACAAGAAGTCCTGTTGAGCCGTTTTTCACCCTCTAGAGGCTACAGGGAAGCCTGCTGAACCCTCTGAAGGGTGAAAAACTGCCGCATGGGGAGGGTGCATGCGCAATACAGTGTGCATGGGGGGTTTGTGTGCCGGTGCGCATGCGGTGCCATTTTTGGCACGCAAGAAGAAAAAGGTTAGCCATTACTGGTCTAAATCATAGGAAGTACAAGTAATACTCAACATGCAACCACAGTTGAACCTAGAATTTCTATTGCTAAGTGAGACAGTTGTTAAGCGAACCATGCTCCATTTTATGACTTTTCTTGCCACAGTTGTTAAGTGAATCTGGCTTCTCCATTGATTTTACTAGTCTGAAGGTTTTGAAAGGTGATTGCATGACCCCAGTACACTGCAACCATCATAAATATGAGTCAATTGCCAAGCATCTGAATTTTGATTACATGACCATGGGAATGCTGTAATGGTCATAGTGTGGATAACAGTTACAAGTCATTTTTTTCAGTGTAGTTGAAACTTCTAACAGTCACTAAATGAACTGTTGTAAATCGAGGACTACCTGTAATTGTTCCCCCCATTCAGATAAATTAGAACAAGAGGAGGGTGCCAAAGATGATCTAGATAGAAGTTAATTTCTATGGAGTCATAGCAAAGAAATTTGAAATATCTGCCCTTCACAAGAGAAAACGCAAGATAGCCGAACTATATTACACAAAAGAAAATCAGAAACTGATCTTTTTCATACTGATGTGCTGAACATGAAACACTGACTTGCAACTATGGGAAGCCTGATCCCAGCTGACTGATTGGGGGGGAAATAACAATAAGAGCAATTCAGTCGTAAAAATATTCAGAGTAGTTATGGGTGTGTTCGTTATATTCAGGCAGAATAGCTATATATCCCAGGGCTGGTTTAATTTGGATTCATGCACTTAGTAGACTGATTGAACTTGATGATATCTCTGGTCTCTTCTACTTTATATCATATCTCATCACTTCTCCATTGGCCAGGAAGGCAAATATTGCTATATCCAATCCATGTTTGAGAGGTACTCTATGTTGACAGTTTCTCTGCAGCTTCTTGGAAGACTAGTGTTCCAAAAACATGATTGTGTGTTATGAATGTAATCTGTACAATTATGAGTCCATTTGGGTTAAATTCAGCTATTGAAGATTTAATTGACTGAATCAATTGATCCCTTTTTGGGTGTTTCCATAATCCTCTCCCTAATGAAATGTACTCCAGAAATGAACTTACCCTGGAATTTCTTTTGCTAGTTATTTTAATGTTTGGTCCATTATTGGAGCTGTTAGAAAAATAATCTCGATGCACAATACTGAAAAACGTAAAACTTTAACTTCTTTTTTTTAAGGATATTTATAAACATTCACTGTAAAGTTAGCAATTTAAAACTAGCAATATTTTGCTGATTCAATATTGACCATGAACAATATAAAGAAAAATCAGGAGGAATATATCAAAATAAAATTATGACATATACTCCCTCTAGTTTTTTATGTTATTTTTTTTAATGTGGGATTTTTATATGAAAGCTTCAGCTAGAAGATAACTAGATAGCAAAATGCTAGCTTTTGTTGCTAACTGGCATAGTGAAGGAAAACAGTAAGACTTTCATTTCTCTGAAAAAATTTACAAAAGCACAGTATGTTACTGGAAACACAATTAATATTGCATTGTTAAAATTCTGTAATGTAAAATTATCTTCCCAATATTGCTATGATCCACCTTTTCCTTTTTTGCAGTAAATGCTTTTCTGTGATTTTGTGTGTTGCTGGGTAAAGTTATTTTTTAGCCTGTTTCTCCATTGGTAGTTGTTGCAAAGCAACTGTCCATGTCAACAACTTGTTCTGGATTTCTTCCTCATGTGCCCTCGATGCTCTACCATGGTAACATTGTTAGGGCTCTTCCACTTGAATCCTACTGTAGCAGCTTAGGAGCACTATTGTTTAATAAATGGTGTTCACTAGAGAAACAGTGACGATATCAGCTGCTAATACATTTACATGGGAATTTTCAAGTACACAGTGCTCTTTTATTTTAAAGCTAAACAGGTCTCATTATTCCCCAGGCAGAAGATTGCCTGTCATCAACATGTAGAGTTTCCAAAGAAGGGTAAGATAGAAGTGAAATATATCTCACAGGTTGTCTTTTTTCTATTTAAGCTCAAACTGGATTTATTTATTTACACCATTTGTATCATATTATAACCAATTCTAGGCAGTTTCCAATCTGAAGTAAGAACATAAAACTATAAAACTAAGCACAGCAAAAGCATCAAAGGGATAATCGTCTGTAGAGATTCTCAATCATCCAGGTCATGGTTGTCCCAAAGCTGCTTTTAAAAAGGCAACTGGACTTTCTTGGTTTTTTTCTTTGAAAATATTTTGTTTCTCATCCAAGAAACTTCTTCAGTTCAAAAAGCACCTTCAAAAGCACATTTGGGACAAAAGGATGTCCAGGAACTGAAAGCAAGAAACCTCTATACAATTAACTATGGATTTGATTCAAATGTTGTGTGATACTGACTAGTTCAAAAGTTTTGGAGGTCATAAAAAAAGATTTCTAGGTTGTCTTTGAAACCCTAACAGTTGGAATATATAAAACCATTTCTATATAAGTAGTCTTCATTCATTCATTTAACAACTGTACAAATTTAACAACAGTGTTGAAAAAAGTGACTTTTGACCTGTCTTAGAACTTATGACTATCTCAGTGCCCCCTAATCACTTGACACAAATTCAGGTGTTTGACAACCACCATGTTGATGGTTTCAACATCTTGGGTTTGCGTGATCACCATTTGTGACCTTCCCAGGAGGTTTCTGACAAGCAAAGTCAATGGGGGAAGTTGATTTTACTGAACAGTTGTGTGATTTGCTTAGCAACTATAGTGATTCATTTAATAACCATGGCAAAAGATGTCATAGAATTGGGTATGATTCATTTAACAACCACAAGTTCCAGTCCCAATTGTGGTTGTAGGTTGGAGACTACCTATATTTGCCAGTGATCTTCAAGATCCTATTCCTAGTAAAGGTTATCGTTAAAATCCAACAAGTTTCGAAAGAGGTTAATTAAAGGTCATCCTACACCAAGTCTTTAGACTTTCATGAATTACAACTGTCGACAATTCCAATCAGGCAGAAAATGGCTTAGCAGGGGTCAGCAAACAGATCCAGCCTGCTGGCTGTTTTTGTACAACCCACAAGCTAGAAATGGGAGGGCATGGATGCAAAGGGCAGAACACTAGGTCTTAGCTGAGTTCCTGAATGAAGAGTGGGGTCAGGATGTTTTGGGTGGTAGCCTATCAGCGGTCTCCATCTTGGCAGTCCAGTATAATCGAATGGCTGCCATGCTTCTTGGCCGTGCTTGCAAGCTGTCCCCATGGAAGTAAAAGAATAGTAGGATCTGGCCCTTTATAGAAACAGTTTTCTGATTCCTGGCTTAGGGACCCACCTAGTAATCATTGAGAATTGAAATGGAAAACAGGATTTTCTTGATCAAGCTTGTCCTGCTGTGGATGTATTTCTATAAGAGAATAACATTTCCTCTTGGTGTATAAATGTGCCTTAGTGACCTGGTTGACCAAAGCTATCCAAATAAAAGCAACAATTAAAAGAACTGCAGAAACAAGGAAGGAAATTTCAACATTTAATTGAAATCTTACAACAGAAGGTTTTCTGGAGCTTATTTGTAATTATAGATTAAACAAGACTCAGAAACTGAACAAGTTAGATGGTGTGATTAAATAGTTGCAGAATTTATATCCTGTAGTAGATTTGCAACTATGAGAATTTCAGTGGAAAAAAGTATTAAATATACACTGTATATTTTACTTAGGAAAAAATGGCATAAAATGTCCTGTCATTAGTATATTATCCCAATCCTAATTCACTATCCACTAAAATGGATAGGTCATCTTCTAAAAATGACTGGAAGGATAAGGTCAGATCACTTTTTTCAAGTCTGGTGGCTATGCTGTGAAGCTTAACAGATTTTGAAAGTGATTCATCTCAGAATGAAACAAATCTTAAAAGTAGAATTTACTTTTCAACCTCCAACATTCTTACTAAATTTTACTGAACAGTATATTCCCACAGTACAACCGAATACACAGTCTAACAATGGTAAGTCATTCTTCCATTGAAGAGATCAAACTTTGTTCGCAATAGGAGGCAGAAAATATCCTCACAATATTAAGATGTACAGAGCTATTCTATAACCAGAATAGTTTTATAATTTAAAATAAATCTGACATATAATTTAATTGAAATAAGAAACAATTTCTAGATTACAAGTTAATACAGATTCATTTTATAATTAACATTTTGACATTTACATTGTGTCTAGTTTACAATAATTATTAATTTTTAGATTTTTATAATTATGTAATCAGTTATTTACAATAAACTAATGAAATATTGAAAAATTATACTTTCTATGATACGTGTAAATCCCTTGTTTTCTAACCTTCTGTAGTTTTTCTTTGTTTATATTTTGGCCTTAAAATTGTCAATAAAAATATGTTTGAAACAAATATAATCTAAGGATATGCATAAACTATAGTATTTGGTTCAGAACTTTCTTTCATCCAAACCAGCCAACTACTATAAGCAATCAACTTATAATCACAATTATGATCAGAACTGCTGTTATTAAGCAAAGTGATGTTGAGTCACCTGATTTTATGACGTTGTTTGCTATGGTGGTTAAGCGAATTATTGCAGTTGTTAAGTGAATCATGCAGTCATTAAACAAATCTGGCTTTCCCCATCAACTTTGTAGAAGCCAGCTGATAAGGTTGGAAATAGCAATCACATGATCCTAAGACACTGCAATCATCCTAAACATACACTGGTTGCTAAGTGCTTAAATCTTAATCACGTGACCAATGGGGATATTGCAACAATTGTAAGTGTGAGAACCCAGTGTATTATTTTTTTTCTATTTGAATCATTGGATAATTTCAATGGAATGTATAAAATTTACCAAAAAAATAATAGGAATCTAATATTTTTGTGAAAATGAGAAAACAAGTGTCACTTGCATCATCATGGCACACACTAGACCCGTTATTATATGGAGGCAGTGTCACAATACACAGGAAGGGTGGAGTTTGTATTGTGATGCTGCAACACTCATTTTTTTCATATGGCACACTCCTCCGATGTCTCTGATCTAACAGGAAAAAAAACTTCCACAAAAATCCCTTCATATAATTAGAACTAGTTCGATATATTGGGTGGGGGCGGAATGTACATTTCTCCTGCTTCCTCATTCATTTTTGTTTATGAAGGGTTTATCATACACCTGTAGCTAAATTTTGTTTTTGCTATTTATATTTTTATAAAGTAATGAATGGGATTTTTGTGCTTTATTTTTTAAAAACGGGATACAATATTATTAATCTTACACAGAACCGAAGTGGGATTTTAATAGTACTTCCCAAAAACAAGAACCTTTGTCCTGATTTCACCAGCTCCCAATCAAGGAGTGATCAGGTGATGGCAAAACTTTCCATCTATGTGGTTATTGGATGCCGTTATTACTGCAACTTGGATGAAAGAAATTTAAAAAGGACAACTCTATTGACTTAGGTCTTAGAATGAAAAATTGACTGCATGTAATTTGCCTGTTTCAGTATTTAGAGTATTGTTATCCACTGACTGTATAATATGAATATGTTATCTATAATATGCACAGAGAAGAACAAACGGCAAGCATTATAATTGTAAACCCCATTCCTCGTTTAGTTAAAAACTCTCTTGTCGTGAAAAATTATAATAAACACTGAATTTGCATGCATGCAGCTTCAGTTTGCACATTTGTTTTTATGGCTTAGGAAAGGTCAGTTTCACATATCTGCATTATGTTGCAAGATCCTGAAAAATAATAAGGTTCATTTTAACATTTCATTAGATGTGACAATAATTTTCCCCATAGAATAGTTTGTTTTTCCAAACAAGCTCTTCAGGGAAGGAAGTTTAAAGCAGTTGGTAATTGTTCCTGTGGATACTAACGAACTTTGCCCAACACATAATATATTGTACTACTACTTCTTTAGAAACTTTTATTGTACCAGGTTTTCATGAAGCTTGAACAGAATTTGCAGCAGACTGGTCTCCATTACTGTGGTGCTAGCAAACATGAATTGAATTTGATAAACTACTTAGTTTGAGCCTTGAATTATTAACCTAAATTTGGGCAAAGTGAGAGACGGGAATACAATTCACATAATATATTACTTTAAGGCTCTTGAAACATGTTATGATAAAATGGATTATATAAATAAATATGAATGTTTTCTAGAGCCTAAATCATAAAATTTCTACATATTCATAAGAAGTAGATATGAGTAAACTCAATTATTTGAGTCATGAACTAAATAACCAACAGTACACAAAAACTGTCAGCACATTCACTACAAATGTCTAAAGACATTTGGGGAGCTTTCAGGTCTAAGGCTGAACATGCAGAAAGCTCCACTCAGTTCAGGATTGAATGGAAGATTCCATGGCTACAACCCAAGATAAGAGGTTCACCCAACCCTTTCAGGCATTTGTATGACTGCTGCCAGCAGCACCTATATAACATGCACAAAAGGGGATGCTTTAAAGAATCACAAGTTAAAACATGAGTCAGGAATGTGATGCCACTGTTAAAAAGGCATTTACTATCTTAGGACATTAACAAAAGAGTTAACAGAATGCAGATCATGGGAAGTAATTGTTCCACTCTATTCTACTGTGATCAGACCCTACCTGAAATGGTTTGTCCATTTCTAGTCACCATAGCTGGAAAGGGAGAGTGACACATTAGACCAGGTTCAAAGGAAAGGGAGGGCTAAAATCAAGCCTTGTAAGGAAAGCTTGAAGGATATGGATAATAATATTTAGGAGACGGGTATATGGTAGCAGTCTCCAAACATCTGAAGAACTGTCAGTTGGAGAAGGACAAGATCTGAACCAGTGGGCTAAAAGTACAAGATGATTCAGGTTAGATGTGGGGAGGAGCTTCCTCACTGTTGGAGATATCAGGCAGTGGAACATGAAGTGCTGAGTTTGTCCTTTACTGGAGCTCTTTAAGCATAGTCTGGATGGCCATCTGTCAGAATGATCCAGTGGATCTTGCACTGAATAAGGGATTGGACTAGAATGACCTTTGCAATTCTCTGACATTATTATTCTGTTAAGTTCCCAACTTTTTTATTGAATTTATCCATTTCCATAATGCCATAATTGGGGTGCAACTGGCTTTTATATTCTAGTGTACTATGTGAGAATCTGGAATTTAATGCTCTAAAATAATAGATTTCAACCCAGACATCTTCAGTTATGCTAGCATTGACAGTCTTGTGCAACATTTAATCTTTGGACTCTGCTGCACTCACTGAATTTATAGCTTTCTCATTAAATGTGTAAGAGAAGTGAGAAAAAAAATACTCTCTGGAAAATGTCTCACATATTAGGGGAAAATAGTAGGAATAATTGAAGCTTCCTGTTCTATTGCCTTAAATTCTTATTGAATGAACAAATAATGCTAAAAAAGCAGATCAGGGATTTAATCAGGGATAGGTTCTACTTACCTTTCCTACCAGTTCTGATTGCGACGGAAGTGCATGTTTTGCATGCGCTTGCGCACCCCCCTATCACATCCAGGTATTGCCTCAAAAATAACCCTCTGTGCATGCGCAGAAGGCTTTGCACATGCACAGGGGGTTGTTTTCGAGCCAATTTCCACCGGGAGGACCAATTTCCTCCTGGAGATCTGGCTCAGAGGCGTGGCCAGTCAGCTGTCACTGCCGGTTGGGCGAGTGGATGCAAATCTCCGCTAACAGTTCTATAGAACTGAACCAGCAGCAAACAACCTCTGAATTTAGTCCATCTATTAAAACATTAATAGGCTAACTAAAGCAGATAAAACAAATAATATTTTTCCTGGATTACAGGAAGCCTAGCAACTGATTGTCAATATATCACCACTTCAGTGTTATGTCCCCTACAGCCCTGGAAACTACATAAAAGTATGTCTGATTTAGAGATTCGTCTAAACTGAGATTTTTCTAATACTGAGTCTACAATTAGCACATTTTCAGTCAACAATTCCTGCAATAAAATAAATCATCTGTTTGCTGAGATCACTATCTTGCTGAAAAGCATTTTATGATAGTAAAAGAAGTTGTAATTCGAAATTCAACCAAAGATAAACAATTATGACCAACATTGATTTTTATAAGAATGTTATAAAAACAAGCATTATAACATCAGATGATATAACTTCTTAACTCTAGCTGAATTTTGCACAATATTTATTTAGATAGCATTATCTGAGAAAGATTTGAAAACATCATGTAAACCACTACACCCAAAAATTTATTAAAATTTGCCTTAACCGTATCTTGACGTTTGAAATGAGCAGTATGAAAACAAGTAGAATGTAATTGTAAATGATTAGTTAAATAACTGTCCTGGCATCAGCCTCAGTCAAGTAGGCACAAGTTTGTAGCTGGTTAGTGATATAAATGTTACGTCTAAAAATAAGGAGGCACATGTTCAAATTTTATTCAGTAAGACGATAGACTAATTAGGCCTACATCCGATAAACTATAGTTGTGGTAAAAAAAAAATAAGCTTCGGGATTTTGCAATGTGCAGTTTTTAATAAACTAACTAATTGGGTTATCTGGGATTCTTTTTTAGCTAATGGACTCCAATTAAGTGGCTGGGATAGTCTCTAATAGGACTCCTGCCATTTATAGGCATAAATCATGTCCCTCCTTGCTCTAATATGGTGCCCAGGTATGTGTGATGACCAGGATTGGGATAAAGCCATTGCCTTTTCAAAAGACAACTGGACTTTCTTAGGGGTTTTTTTTTCTCCTTGAAAACGTTTCACTTCTCATCCAAGAAGCTTCTTCTTTGCTTCTTTCATTACTTCTTTTTAAGATGCGGTGACGCTGTCAGTTTTGAAAGATATCGTGGTATGTCTCCTCCTTAAAGGGTTCTCTTCAGGGTTTAATAATGATTGCACAGTCTCCGTGCTGTGTCTTACAGTCTCTGCTCAATCCACCAGGGAAGACATAGACTAAGTCCATTTTGTAAAACAATGTCATCTAATAGGATCCAGCAGACTCTACTAAGGTCCCTGACCTGGGGAACAGTTCTTCCTTTGAAATCTGGATGGTTTCAACCCTATCTGCCTTCTGGAATGCTGTGATGGCCTGGCTTTTTCCCAGGTGTTAGGGTTGCTAGTGGAACCTTTTGTGGTGTATTAGTGTTGTGAATTGGTTCTTAAGGACTCATGAAGTTATCTTTGATTTGCATTTTTGGCCTTGTTTCATATTTGTTTTATAATATAATTATTGTCAGTACTGTTAACCACCCGAAGCAATTTGTTTAAGATGGATGGCTATATGCATTTTATAAATATAAATAAACAAGATCTTCCCTAGTGGGGATTCAGCTGAAAAATACTCTAAAGGTAGGTTTCAGGTTTGTGCATGGATGGAGGCAGCTGGCTGGTCTTATGAATTACTTTTACAGGACCTTGTCAAAGGTAGAATACAAGTCTTGGTCCTGTTCAATCCTGTTCAATAGGTCCAGTTGCAGATTCTTCCTGTCGAGGGACTGTTGGGATTTGGATAAAATGAAGCAAGTTGAAAATGAACACTAGGAAGATGGAGTTACTATTCATTTATTATTGTTTTCTCTCAGTCTCCAGTTTTGCTCTTAAGTGAATAACATACCCCCTGAAGGAGCAGGCCAGGTAACTTTTCCCTAACTATTGCTAGAAGACAACTGGATGTCCTGGCCAGGAAGGCCCAAGAAGTCATGGGCCATCAAGTTTATTATAGTTTCTTTTTAAATTCTGAAATTGTATATACCACAGTATACTGTAGTGAAATGTAGGGTAGTGTTTTGTATTCTTTATATTGTAAGTTAATACCTACGTCTTTGCTTTCCTTTTGGATTCAATAGGCTGTCATTGGTCTTTACAGTTTCCCAGAATGCTGAGTGTAGATTGCTGATACCCTTGATACATCATTCATTGTGAATACAGGTGGGTCGAGGTATGGTCCGGTACATCGTCATCAGTATGTGCCTGTTGAAGAACCCGGCGGCCAAATGCCACCTCCTCTGATGCAAACATGTCCATCTTGTAATGTTGGATAAACGGCAATGGAGAAGCTCAGGTAGCAGCCCTACACACCTCTTCGAGTGAAGCCTGTGTTGCCCACGCGGCCATCATTGCAGCGCTGTGAGTGGAATGCACCATTATCCTATTAGACCTTGGAAGGGACTGGAGTTCATACGCTTTGCTGATGGTCCCTTTCAGCCAACGACCAACTGTAGAAGATGAGACCTGGCCCAGAGTGGTCGGTTGAAATGAAACAGAGGGCTTCCGTTTTACAGAGCATAGCCATCCTTCTGACATAAATGCGGAGAGCCCTCCTAATGTCTAGCGTATGCTACCTTTTCTCTAGCAGGCGGACAGGGTTTGGGCAGAAATTTGGCAACACAAGTTCTTGTGCCCGACGGAACCATGAATTAATTTTTGATACAAAGGAAGGGTCCAAACGGAGAACCACCCTATCAGAGTGGAACACACAGAGGTCCTTCCGAGTTGATAGAGCTCCAAGTTCAGAAATCTGACTGGCGGAGGTTATGGCCACCAGGAACGCCATCTTGAAAGTGAGGTACCTAAGGGAGGCGTCTCTCAAGGATTCGTAAGGGGATTCTGTCAGAGAATTTAACACCTTAGGGAGGTCCCAGGTGGGGTACCTGTGTACTACAGGTGGGCGTAGATTAGTCGCCCCTCTGAGAAATCGGCTGATGTAAGGATGCCTGGCCAGCGATTGCAGAGATCCACAAGTCAGTACCGAGGACAGGGACACCACCTTCTTCTGATGGGAGGTTTGGATAGAAATGTGGAGGTAAACTTCCGTCAGATCGATAGAGGCAAAGAGGTCGCCCTTTCTCATGCCTGCAAGAATGGATTGCAATGAATGCATTTTGAACCATCTATATTTTATGTGACGGTTCAATCGCTTTAGGTCTAGAATAGCTCTCCACCAACCCGGGGCTTTGGGAACTACAAAGAGGATGGAGTAAAACCCGAGCCCAAGTTGGCCCTCAGAGACCCACTGAATAACGTTAATGGCCAGCAGATGTTCAGTGGCCGAATCCATGAGAGCCCTCTTTGAAGTGTTGTTAGAGACTGCACCGGATAAAAAACCTCAGGGGGATGGAGATAAATTCTAAGGAGAGACCCGACCCTTATGGTCTCCCTGACCCAATGGTCTGATGTTATCTCCTCCCATCGGTCGGCAAAAAGGGTCAGGTGACTGCCGATGGGAGCTGTCAATATGGAATTATTTGGGGCGTCGAAAGGGACAACCTCCACTTCCTCCTCGAAAAGGTTGCCTGAACTGCCTGCCCCTGGAGAACCTGTCGGGTTGAGGCTTCTGTCTATTACCATACTGACTTTGCGCCCTGGGAAAGGTGGTACCTGTGTCGGAGCCCTGAAAGGAAGACAGGTGAAAATAAGGGCTCATCCAGAAGTTACCCCTTCTCGAAAGAGTAGACAGCACCTTTCAATTGTCCTTAGACTCAACCAAGATCTTGTCCAGAGTCTCCCCAAACAAACGTTGGCTGGAAATGGGGCGGAGGCCAGGTGCCATTTGTGGCGTGTGTCCATGTACCATTGGCGGAGCTAGAGCATGCGGCAGGCCACAACTGATTCGGCTATCGCCTTGGAGGCTAAACATGATGCATTTAAGGTCGCGTCCGAAATGAACTGGGCTGACACTATGAGCTTATTTATGTCCTGCTGTGCCCTGACATCTGATGTAGGAAGCCTTTCCTGGAGTTGGCGTAGCCATATCAAGGAGGTGCACGAAAAGAAGGAAGCTGTTGTCGAAGCTCGTACTACCCAAGCTGCTGAGAGGTGTGACTTTTGGAGGGCTTGTTCAGTTCTCCTTTCTTCCGGCTTCAATAGGTCTTCTGGGTCCCCAGGCATCACAGATGAGGGATGTAGCACCATAACTGGATCATCTACGGTAGGTACCTGTAATGTGATGACCAGATCCTGATCGATTGCTGATGGGGCTGGCCGTGACCCTGCTGCTGACCATTGCCTCTGCACCACATCGATGAAGATTTTGGGTGATGGAATCACATCTGCTTGGGCTTTGGGCTCGGTAAAGAGTGGATCCGATGGCCCCGCTGTTTCAGCAGCCTGATCTGTCTGCGGATGTCCAACACTGGTTGAATTTAGTGCCTTAAAAAACAGTGACTTGAATAGTGCTGGCTTAAATAGTCCGGTAAAGGTTGGTTGTTCAGGTTGCATGCCTTCATCCTCAGAAAGGTTCAATTCAGTACCCCCTTCATCCTCCGAAGCCTCAGAGGGAGAGGAATGGCTGGAAGAACTAGGCTCCGACAGATCAGGATACTGTCCATGCAATTTAGTGGCTTTGTCAGTGGCGGATGGTAGAGTTGGTCCCGTTCCCAGGGATGCTGGTAGTTGAAATTGTTTAAAACCCACAGCGATGCCCTGTTTAATGGCATCAGCTATGATGACCTGTACGTCCGCCAAGGCCAGGAAGTTGGGTTCCCATTCAGGCCGAAGGCCTGCTGCAGTTGGGATGAAGGTGGCCTCAGGTGGCACCCTGCTATAAATTGGTCGAAGTGGCCCGGGATGTATAGTGTCAGTGCCCCAGATATTGACCTGGTTGTTGAGCAAAACATGGTCATCTATAGACAGATGTTCCCCCGTCTCCTCCAGGGCAATACTTTGGTGGTGCATCAACATCCAGGGGGTCTTGTATCAGCCCCAAGTGTCTTGGCAGAATCTGCCTTAGTGCATAGCTTGGTGAACGCTTTATCTCTACTGCGCTCATCCCTTTCTGAGGCCTTAGAGGTCTTGGTGTCCTTGGAGCCTTCCCTATCCGTGTGTTTGTGACTTCTTTTGGACCCCCTGGACTTGGTCTTGTCTGTTGACTTGGCCTGGTCACCATACTCATGGGGCAGTCAGGTACACAGTATATATGTATATATTTTAGTAAGTAGCGCTCAGGCCTAGCCTTAAAGGCAACAATGGAACACCAATGATCTCAGCCCTCTTAATTGATCAACCACACAAAGGTAGAGCATGTAGCTCCTGAATTCTCAGCTGAAGGGTAGGTTGAAAATTGAGACACCCATCACTAATCGGGTCGCTAGACTCTTTTTTTTTAATGTTATTTTATTTTTTATTATTTTCCAGCCGCAATTGTTATGAGTGCTAAATGTACTGGTGAACCAAGGATGAAGCACCCTATACAGTCCCTGGACAGGAGGGCTGGTCTCCTGTGGACGCTGCAGCTAAAAGGCATCTGAAGGTAGATGCTTACACTGTAGTTATTTTGCCGGCAATGGAGCGTTAAGCTCCTGAGGGGCTGCTAAACTCCTGGAGGCAGACCAGATCGATCACCTGAAAAGGGGGATTCAAATGCCGAAATGAAAAGATGGGGCACTGGAGCATTGAGCTCCTGAGATGGCTGCTGTCCTGTATTAACACGGTCTTTTTTACTCATTGGTATTTTTAAATGAAAGACTTTCTGGCGGTCTTAAAAATGGTGCCCGGCTATTGCTGTTAAAATTGCGCCTTTCCGTTGATTTTAAAATGGCTGCCACCGCCAGACTGCAAACTAATTTATTCACCTGTACGCGGAGCGAGGGCAATACCTGCCACCTTGGAATACAAAAATACGAAATAATGTGGTCGTTCCAAGTAAAGTTCTGCTCAAGGCTGCCATGAATCCCAGGGAAGCCGAGCCCATGTTTTATGGAACCGCTCCCCCTGAGAGGAAACATTACTACCGGAGCTGAAGCTCCTGGATCAAAATGATAAGTCCGGATGGTAACTAAAGTTTTTCTTTCATGAAACAACTCACTGTTCAATGGATTGGGAATCTGTGAAGTTGAGATAGATGTCAAGAATGGAAAAACAATTTTGACACGTCTGTCCACAACTGAGGACCAAGTCAAAAACTGGAAGATAGCAACAGAGGCATGGTTTTTCAGCTATGACAGACTCAGTCCAATCAGCTGAAGGACAAAGTTAACCCATTCCTGGATGCTATCTCAACCCACTATGGAGAATACCAGTGTGTTAAATATAATTTCTGGCTATGATAATCAGGAAAGCAGCAATTATATTTTTTTTCCTGAATCTGAATGGTGTAAGAAAGTACCACCAGCTTTTTCCTACTTTGTGGTGCCCTCCAATTTCCAGTGAGAATTTTCATTGAATTGAAATTCTGGGAGTAAAGTTCAACTCATTTGGAGGACACTTAGTTAATCTCAACATATTCCAACAGAGTTTTCAGGCAGAAAATGGGACTGCTAGGTGGTCCTTTGCTGGAATTGAATAGAGAATTCCATGCTGCAATTTACATACTTCTGTCAGACATCAAGATGCAGGTACATGTAATGAAATGTCTAATCATCTCTAGAATAGCAGAAGAGGAAAAATAATTGTTACAAAAGAGAGGTGTTTGATTATGTGACCATAGAAGTGCTGTGACAACGGTTGTAAGTGGAAGAACTGATAAGTAATTTGTTTCAGTCCTGTTTAATTTAAATGAATGATTGTAAATCAAAAACCATATATGATATGAGGCAATTAAACACATATTTCTTCTCATTTAAATGCCTACTTACTATTTATGTGTAGTTGTTTCCAGATTCAAAATAAGGAAACAGATGCTGTGGTTTGGACATCCTTTCTTAAGTCACTATTAACACTTCCTGTGGCAGAAATAAATAATAGTAAACTTGCAAATGTTTCTTGTAATCAGCTAAAGGCTTTTCTATTCTTGGACATTTTTTGTCACTTGTCCTTGAATAACTTTATACTTCAGAAATAGTTTTGGGTGAATTGGCATGCTCTGCATGTTTGAAATCAATCATGGATTTGTAATAATATTCATAACTGGCTAACCTGAAAGCCATTCCAAAATATTTATTTTTCATTTCTATAGGGACTTCTCGGTTTATTTATTATTTTATTTATTTTAATTCGTCAACCATGATTTGATAACAGATATAAGTATAAACATGATTATAAATACATAAAAGGGATACGAATAAAAGGGAATATTAGGACAGGAACGGTAGGCACTCTGGTGCACTTATTCACACCCCTTAAAAACATCTTAGGAATGGGGTGAGGTCGACAATAGGCAGTCTAAGGTTAAAGTTTTGGGGGTTTGTGGAAGAAACCACAGTATCAGGTAATGCATTCCAGGCATTGACAATTCTGTTACTGAAGTTGTATTTTCTGCAATCAAATTTGGAGTGGTTTACCATAAGTTTGTATCTATTGTGTGCTCATGTGTTGTTGTGGTTGAAGCTGAAGTATTCATTGAAAAGTAGGACATTGTAGCAGATAATTTTATGTACTAAGCTTAGGGCAGATCGAAGACAGCGAAGTTCTAAGTTGTCTAAGCCCAAAATGTCAAGTCTGGTGGCATAAAATATTCTGTTGCAAATAGAAGAGTGGAGGACTCTTCTCGTGAAATATCTCTGGACTCGTTCGATTGTATTAATGTCTGATATGCAGTGCGGTTTCCAGACAGATGAGCTGTATTCAAGAATTGGTCTAGCAAAAGTTTTGTATGCCCTAGTTTGCAGTTCAATATAACCGGAAAAGAAGCTATGCAAGATTAGATTAACAACTCTTAATACCTTTTTGGCAATGCTGTCATAGTGAGCTCTGACACTTAGGTCATTTAAGATGAGTACTCCAAGGTCCTTGACAGAGTGAGGGTGTGTCTACAAGGTCGTATCCGCCTATTTTGTATTTTATGTTCTGTTTTTATTTGCCAATGTGTAAGACAGAGCATTTGTTGGTTGAAATTTGAAGTTGTCAATTGTTTGACCATTCTGACACATAGTCAAGGTCTTTTTGTAGGGTAAGCAGCATTGTTGGTAGTGTTGAATAGTTTTGCATCACCAGCAAAGAGAATGCAGTTGCTTATAATTGCGGAAGTAATTTATGTAAAAAGTGTGGGTTCTAAAACACTACCTTGGGGAACACTGCTGTTAACAGGTGCAGGATTCCCTATTTTGACTATTTGTTGCCTGTTTGATAGGAAAGCAGCTATCCACTTATGCAGAGAACCGGAAATCCATAAGATTTTAGTTTTAGAAGTAGTTTGTCATGTACCACTGAATCAAAGGCTTTACAGAAGTCTATATAAATTAGCTCTATTGCTTTATCCTGGTCGAGTTGTGAAGTCCATTTGTTTTTGCAGTGTAAGAGTTGCAGATTGCAGGATAGTTTTTTTCTGAAGCCAAACTGCTTGTTAGAATGTAGTTTGTTTGTCTCTAGATAGAGGGTAATGGATTGGTTTATGATTGATTCCATGACTTTGCAGGTGACTCCACATAATGAGATTGGTCTATAATTTTCAATTAGGCTTTTTGAAGATAGGGATGACTGTGGCTAGTGACCATAGGTTAGGCAAGGAGCTGGTTCTGAAGGATACTTCGTAGATTATGCTAAGAGGTTCTGCTACAGTGGTTGAGAGCTTTTTAAAGAAGTAGGTGCATAGTTCATCAGGGCCAATAGATATAGATAGTTTTAGATTGCATAGTGCCTTTTCAATGGCATCTTCTGTAAAATCAGCAGTAGTAGATCATTGTAATTAGTTGTGGTACGATTGGGAAATGTGGGGCATGAGCCATTGCTGTTAACAAATACTGAACCGAATAATGTATTGAAGAGGTTGGCCTTAGCAGTTTCATCATTACAGTTTTTCCCATTTGGCCCTTTTAGT
>JANHFT010010371.1:215404-239342 GCA_032467955.1 Pseudoxenodon macrops | reverse complement strand
GCGCAGGGTGAGCAAGCGGTGACGGGGGGACCGGTTCAGGGGCGTGGCCAGCCAGCCCGCTTACCGGTATGGCGAACCAGGCCACATGTCCGGTAACGGTTCTACCGAACTGGACCGAACAGGGAGCATTTCACCCCTGATAAATAGGTATCCTTCAAAACAGTAGGGAAACAATATATGAAGTGAACACATGTCCAATGGAAGGGGATTTTGTAACAATTCAGAAAAAAAGATAAGTATAGTAATTTAAAAGTTCCAGGACAGTAGACCAAGCAGTGTACTTCAGTTTGCTCTTTCTTTCAGGACATTTCTGTTCACAGCTTTGCTTGAGTAAAGGCCCAATTCATTCAGGCTGTAGAATGACATGGGTTTGGTAAGAATTACATGAGAGATGAAAATGATGCAAAGCTCTATTTATATCTGATGCACTTACTTCATTTTCAACAAAGTGGGACTGATAAGGTCAGTTCCTCAAATAGGAAAGAGAAAGATTCCATCACAGCTAAGAGTGAGATTGCTTCATTCTTTAGTAAGCCTTGCTTCCTACATAAGCAAAGATTTTAAAAGTTATTTCTCCCCACCCCCTTTTTCTCTCTCTCTCTCTATGCAAACTCTATGGCAAAAGTATAACTTTGCATCAGGCTCTGGATGATGCATCCTTGAAATGACAGCATATAGGCAATTTTGGCTGATCACAAAAAAAAAGAGAGCAGAAATGGACTTGTCTTTACAAATTTCAGGGCTTTAGGCTAAACTGCGAAGTCAAACAAACCCTACTGGAAAAAAAGCAGTGGCTTTTGTACTGTTGCTAAGAAACGAAAGGGACGTGTCCATGAAGTCACCAGGCATCAGACTCAGTTGGAAGGAAATTTATTTACTTACTTTATTTACAGAAGAAAATAAGAGAAAGAAAGCATTGACATACAGCTCCTGAATCAAACCCTATCCTCAAATGTGTACCTAAGATCTTCTTGTAACGTGTTTATGACTGCTGTGCTTGCTTCTGATTGAACACTGCCCATCAACTGAAGCTAGCATAATCTCATTGTTTGTAAAAATGAAGTTAAAAGGACTGGAAAAAGATTAGTGATGTAATAAGATGTCTATGAAACATTTTTGGGAGATGTTGATGTCTATTTATGGTGGTTAATTTAACAGTAAATCATTACTCAGCAAAGAAATGTCCACATAATGAAAACTAGAGAGTGAAAATTGGATGCAGGATAGTCCATCTTCTCTGACCTTCTAAATCCAATTTAAGATTATAATTTGTTCCTTTTTAGCTTAGTATGATGTGCATACAATACTTGAATCTATAAGGCTAAATGGTGTTAATATGCAGTGGTGCAGGGGTGGGTTCCGGATCCTGCTACTGCCAGTTCACTCAGGGACGTGCTGTGTGTGCGCGCGCGTGCTTTGTGCATGTGCGCATGTGCAGTACTAAAAACCTGTGCATGTGCAGAAGCAAAAAAGATGGGATCGCCTATGGCACCGCTGGTTTCAGCGAACAAGGCTGCCAAATTACTAATGGTTCCGTAGAACCGATCCAAACCGATAGGAACCCACCTCTGCAGTGGTGAAATTCAGCTAGTTCGCACCTATTCAGGAGAACCGGTTGTTAAGTTTCTAAGCAGTTCGGAGAACCGGTTGTTGGAAGAAATACACTTTCAGGTTACGCTTTTCTCCTGAAGCTTATTTTATTTTTTCCCACTTTACAGGGCTAATCCTGTAAGGAAGGCAGGAATGAAACATTCTGGTGTTGTTTCTAGCCTAATATTTATTGCCCTACTTACAGAAAATGCTCTCTGGTTAACCCTTATTACATTGTAACAGCTAAGCGCCCATCTACATGAGTGACATTGAATTGGCCATGCCCACATGGTCACATGACCACCGAGCCACGCCTACCTAGCTGGTCATTAGGGCAGAGAACCTGTTCTTAAATTATTTGAATCCCACCACTGGTTATATACAAATTATATCACTCAAACTTTGATTTTAAAATCCTATTCATCAATGTAATGTGTCAATAGAATAGAACAGAACAGAACAGAATTCTTTATTGGCCAAGTGTGATTGGACACACAAGGAATTTATCTTGGGTGTATATGCTCTCAGTGTACATAAAAAAATACATTAATCAAGAATCATAAGATACAACACTTAGTGATACTCATAGGATACTAAATAAGTAATCAAATCATACTAGGAAACTAAATAAAGCAATATAAATCCTAAAGATATAAGCAACAAGGTTATAGTCGTAAGTGGGAGGAGAATAATAGTAATAAAGTTTTAGTAAATAGTTTGACAATGTTGTGTGAATTAGTTGTTTATCACACATTCGGGGAAAAGCTGTCCTTGTGTCTAGTTGTTCTGGTGTGCAGTGCCCTAAAACCTCGTTTTGAGGGTAGAAGTTGAAACAATTTATGTCCAGGATGTGAGGGGTCTGTAGATATTTTCCCAGCCCTCTTTTTGACTTGTGCAGTATACAGGACTTCAATGGAAGGCAGGTTGATAGCAATTGTTTTTTCTGCTGTTCTAATTATCCGTTGAAGTCTGTATCTGTCTTGTGTGGTTGCAGAGCCAAACCAGACAGTTATAGAGGTGCAGATGACAGATTCAATAATTCCTCTGTAGAACTGAATCAGCAGCTCCTTGGGCAGTTTGAGCTTTCTGAGTTGGCGCAGAAAGAACATTCTTTGTTGCGCTTTTTTGATGATATTTTTGATATTAGGATTCCATTTTAACTCTTGAGATATGATAGAACATAGAAACTTTAAGGTCTCTACTGTTGATACTATGTTGTCTAGTATTGTAAGAGGTGGTACCGTAGTATAAGAGGGTTTCTCATAAAATCTACCATAAAATCTACTTGAGTGTGTTTAGTTCAAGATTGTTCTGGTCGCACCACAAGGCTAGTTTTTCAACCTCCTGTCTATATGCAGATTCGTTGTCTTGAATGAGACCAATCACTGTTATATCTTCTGCAAACTTTTACTGCTATTCATAGGATTTGGTCTCCAAGCATTTACAATCCTTGTTTTTTCTTCTCTGCCATTGTTCCAGTTTTTCAGGACCCTTTTTTATTATGGGACCAAAACTGACACAGTATTCCAGGTGCGGTATGGCCAGGTGCAGTATTCCTAGATCATGAAGCAGTCCTATCACTTTTAGCAATCTTAATACTATCCCTCTGTTGTTGCGCACCAAAACTGCATTGATTCTTTTGGCAGCCATTGCTGGCTCATGTTTAATCTGGCAATCTTTTCACAAGTAAAACTGTGAACCAGGTACCATCTCTTTCAAACCTATGCATTTGGTTTCTCCTGCTTAAGTGCATAATCTTACATTTCTCACAACTGAAGAACATTTTGTTGGATAAGACCCAGTGTTCTAAATTATCACGATCCTTTTGAGCCTACCTTTTGGGTGTTAGCTGTCCCCACCTCCAACTCTGTATTATCCACAAATTTTATGAATATCCCTCATTTATGAAAATGTTGGAGAATAGTGAACCCAAGGTAGACTCCTAAGGCATTGCATACCTCCCTCCATGTGGACATAGCAGGGAGGATAAAAATCTATTATTATTATTATTTTTTAATTTAAAAATGGGATTTTATTTTTATCACATTTATTTTAATAAAATGATTTTGGAGTAAAAATCTATCTAAAGATAGTTTTCTATTTAAGATACATTAATAATTTAGTTTATTCATCATGAAATGGAGCTTAGTTATGTAGCATAAGGCTGTATATTCTGCAATATTTACAT
This sequence comes from Pseudoxenodon macrops, assembly GCA_032467955.1. Taxonomy (NCBI): domain Eukaryota; kingdom Metazoa; phylum Chordata; class Lepidosauria; order Squamata; family Pseudoxenodontidae; genus Pseudoxenodon; species Pseudoxenodon macrops. The sequence goes on along the minus strand of JANHFT010010371.1, from coordinate 235,564 downwards.
TTTTGGTAAACTCAATGAATCCAAGCTCTGCAAGCTAAATAGGAAACCTTCAATTTTTTTTGGCAAATATTAAAGATTCTAGCTACCAGCAACTAACTACATTTAAAGAGCACCTATACTTTCAGATCAATCATGGCAGCACCTGTTAGTGAGCATCTACTCACCTGCTGCCTGCCATGTCTTTCATCGTGTTGTGTCACTGCCACATCACCAGCCATCCCATTAAAGTGAAAGGGACTGTCGTGAGTCAACAGCGGGTCAAAGGAGGAGCCGCTGCGGGACAGAGATGACAGTTGCTCTTTAAAAATTAAGATTTAAATCAAGTTGATTTCAATCAAGCCTTTTTACTAGTAATTTAAATCATGATTTAAATTGACTTGATTTAAATCACATCCACCTTGGAACGTAGATCTATTAAAGTCCACATATTGGTTATTTTTATTCAGCCTTATGTGAACTATCTATCCCACACTGTTCTAGTTTATCAAAAAGGAGGCTGTAGTCTGCTTTATCAAATACCTCACTAAAATTTGTGTCTACTATATGCATAGCATTCCTTGGTCCAGTAAGCTAATAATTTTGTCAAAGAAAACAATAAGATTTATCTGGCACAGCCTGATCTTGACAAAATCATGGTAATAACAATGTTAGTTTTTAAGTGCTCACAAGCCCAGTGCTTGATTATATTTTGCAAGATTTTCCAAGAAATTGATGTGAAGCTCATTGGTCTGTAATTTCCTGTGTCCACATTTTTTCTTTTTAAAATACTGACACTGACTCTTCTCCACTCTTCTGGCACATCTCCTATTCTCCAGGATTTCTCAAAAGACTTCAGGAAATTTCTCTGAAACCTGCTGGTTCATTTAACACTCATCCAGTTTAGGGTATATTCATATAAAAATGGAAACATTTTGGATTACTTTGTGTGTATTTTTGCCAAATTGTTTTGAAAGGTACACACATTATTGTGTTGCCGGATCCTTCGAAGGTCCTTGAGCACAGTAAAGACCTACTCATAAACCTGCATAATTTCAAATCACTTTCTGATTCTGTGGAAGCCCAACTCTATGAAAATTATTTTCATTTATAATCCTGCTACTTTTGGGTGTGTCTGAATTACAGGATGATTTAAATCGTGGATGTCAAACTCGCAGTATCATGTTGCCATCACGTGACATTTTGCATTGTTTTTTCCCTTCATGGACCTGGGGTGGGCATCACCTGCGCATGACGCATCCGGCCCACAAGCCGCCAGTTTGACACCCCTAATCTAAATTTTCCCATATACTTTTGAAATCATATGGGAACATATTGCTATTATTTCTAAAAGAACAGTGTGAAAATAAATTATTTATAATGATGAAGAACATAATTGATTGTACAGAATTATATAAACCAAATATAAAAGTTTAAGATAGTTCATCATCTACATTAGGTAAATGAAGCATGATCAATATTGTTTCCCTGTTTCCTATTTTGTAGTTCATTTACTACCTAGTATTGCTTGTGACTGTTATATTAAATTAAGTGGTTTCATGTAGGCAGAAGAATTGGAGAAATAGCAAAAAATTAGAAATGCTAATCATAGGTGGTGACGAGAGAGAGCTTGGTCATTAATTGAAACTTTAATCAAATGCTTTATTTTCAAATAATAGTATCTACTGAGAAACAGTACCCTTTTATTGAACTGTTGTGTATGAACTATTGTTGAAAATGTATTTAAAGTTGTTCTTAAATATTACTAAGCAAATATTAAATGGCTTGCATCAGTATCTTCACCAATGTGAATAATTTTATGTGAATGCAAATTGTATTTTATCTAAAAAATAAAATGAAGTCCCAATCAAATCTGCTTGTTGGAAAAAGAATGTAAAAGGTCTTAAAATGAATGTAATAAAATTACCAAAAATATTCTTTGTTTTGAAAAATGTATTTAGAATACAAAAAATTGTTTTACTGAGCACTTGGTATCATTGTGTAGAAAAATATTTTGTTAACTTTATAAAAGATTACATCATACAACTCTCTAGGAACTGTGGAATATATCTGAAAGAGGAGGAAGTGGTTTACCAATTTTCTATATTAAATAATGTTTTCTGCTAATAAAAAGTACAATTAGATTACAATGATGAATAATCAAATGAAATTGGAAAAATATTTCCTTTTTTGAAAATAAGAAACAAATGATCCTATGAAAGAAAATAACCCGTAGTAATTAGCAAAGTAATTGGATGATTATTGCATACCTAGAAATTATAGTAGAAAAAATATCTTGCTGGTGACCAAGATTATTTCTTCCCAAGGGTCACTGTCTTAATTAAGTGTACACTAAAGCAGGTGTACAGTGAGACTTTGAACATAATACTAAGCATGTCCCATGGCTGCTAAGTTGGCTATTCCTAAATGGATTTTAATGACTGTTATGCCTTAGGCTTTGTGCTAATGAAGCTTTTGTTGTAAGTTGGAGAGAGAGGGAGAGAAGAGAAAGAGAGAGAGACTGTCCTTGTGAGAGATTTATTTGTGTATTAGAGTCCTCTTTGTTTGTCTTTGTTGCTAGTTTAGCACAACAAGCTGCTGTGTCCCCATAGCAAAATAATCTCCTTCTTTGAACAAATACATGTACACAGCATGGAGAAATGCAAGTGTTAGAGCCATAAGGGTATATTCAGTCTCCTCAACAAAACGTGATTATCATGGGACTAAGGTTGTTTATTTGAGCTCTAGGTGTTCGGATTTTTATTTTAGATTATGTTTAACGTGCCAAGCAAATGATCTTGAGAGATAGCATTAACACAGAGGTGGATTCCTAACGGTTCGGTCCGGTTCTATCATAGGCGCCACCATCTTGGATTTTGCTTCTGCGCATACGCAGAAGCTTTTTTAAAGCACTGTGCATGTGCGTGCACAGCCACAGCATGCCCCTGAGCGAACTGGCAGTAAGAAGATTTAGAACCCACCTCTGCATTAACATTTAGTATGATTATGTATTTTTCTGATGAGAATACCTACATTTATACCAGTATTATGTTATATCCTGTTTTAATGTTCATTCCATTCTGTTCATATTATCATATAATTTAGTCAAATTTCTGTCCACATTAATACTGCAGATATTTGAAACAATTGAATAAACTTGAAAAATTATAGTTTTTTTTTAGTTCAGGCTATTCTCAGCTAATAACAAGAAAAGCAAAAATTGAGGTAAAAACACAAAATACTTGTATGATTGCACTTTTCTTAAAACTGTCAGTGATAGTTACCTTTGAAATTATGTCATAATTATTAAAATAAATTCTGCTGTTTTTAAGAGTAAGTTTTTACATTTATCCCCCTTCTATTAATGCCAGAGCAAGAGAGAGAAACTCCTACAGGAATAAACAACAGTCTGTTTGTTTTGGATTATGACATTTTTAAATAAAAAAACAAAAAGTTAATTCCTGTGAATTGCATGTAACGCTGTTTGTTTTAGAAAGCTGGTGAAAACAATCATACAAAGATACTAGCTTAATCAATTTTCCAGTCAGAGAGCAGAATACGATACTGTATAGCCAAAAATAGACTGCTAAAGAAAACCCTAGAGAGGATTAGAAAGACAGGTTCAAAACACAAATTTGACAAAGTGCATTGAAAAATTCTGCAAAATTGAACTTTAAGGTAATTTCTTAAATTATTGAAGAGAGAGTATATTTCATGTGCCATTAAAAAAAAAAATTAGAACCAACTTGGTCCTAGTTATGAGAAAGAGCTGTACTAGAGATATTTATAACTACATCACTTCTTACAAAATTCCTGACTATATTCATTACTCAAGGATTCTACTTGAGACTGAAAAACTTTAGTGGCAGTACTAAAATATATTTTCCAACAAGTCTATATTAGGAAAATTCATGGTTCCATTTCCTCCACTATATTTATCAAACCTTTCAGTCCAGAGTTATAATAAATAGTAGAGGGTTGTCATTGTCTACATGATTTGAGATAGTTTGTTGCATGAACTTAAGCTTATGAAAATCAATTAAAGAGCTGTTTCCAAACATTTGAATGGTTGTCTCATAAATGATGGAACAAATGACTTCATATTATAAGAAAAAAAATGTAAGACTAATCAGTAGGAATAATTTCCTGAGGTTATGAGCTGTTCAATAGTGGAACAGAATTTTTTAAAAGGAAGTAAACAGTGATTAGAGGTTTTTAAGTAGAAGCTAGGTGACTACCTATCAATTCTTGCCCAGTAATGGATTTCCTGTACTGGCAAGGTTGTTGGATTAAGTGATTTCCAGCGTGATCATAAAATGTTATCCTGTTGACTTCAGAAGTGTACACTTCTGAATAAAAAATAGACAAAATGCATCTTTCCTGTTGAATCTTCATGGGTTTTAAAAAGTTAAAAATGAAAGCATTTCTAGATTTATATTAGGGACGCGGTGGATCAGTGGCTAAGACGCTGAACTTGTCAATCAGAGAGGTCGGCAGTTTGGTGGTTCGAATCCCTAGCGCCATGAAACAGAATGAACTCCCATTACTTGTCCCAGCTTCTGCCAACCTATCAGTTCGAAAGCATGTAAAAAGGCAAGTAGAAAAAATAGGAACCACCTTTGGTTGGGAAGGTAACAGTGTTCTGTGCACCTTCGGCATTTAATCATGCTGGCCATATGACCATGGAGACATCTTCGAACAGCGCTGGCTCTTCGGCTTTGAAACAAAGATGAACACCGCCTCCTAGAGTCCCGAAAAGCTGAGGGAGCGCACAGCAGTCATGCAAGCCCAAGGGACTGGGCTAATGAACGGGCTCCCTGCCTCCGGACCTCTCAAGTCATCTACTGACACCCCTTTGGCCTGTCACCTCATCAAAGCCTCTTGAATTACTGCCCAGGCATACTCTCCTTGGCGTGAAATTATTGCCTCGCCTACAGCAGCAGTGTTCTGATAGGAATGAACCTGCTTTTCATGTGTCAGAATGGAGGAAACTGCTTGTGGTGGAGAGATCAGGGCTCGAGGGGAGGAATCCGCCTCCCCATCTGTCAGTCAGGGTCCTAGAGACAATTCCGCAGTGAATAGAGCGGCCTCCAAACTAAAAGCAAAGGCAGTGGCCTTGAGGAAGGCCTCCAAGGCCGAAGAAAGGAATGCTAGAAGGCGGGAAAAAAAACCTGACCGCCAAATTGCCAAGGGGCAGAAGGAGATTGAGTGACAGGGGGAGGGCAAGATCGCCCAGGGACGAACCTGGCATCTCCCGCCCATTCAGATCTCAGCCATAAACAAGCTGCCTTCACAAGTCTGGTCGCCAGATGGTGCTGGAGAGCAGTTTTCTCCGATGCCTGCAAAAGCGAAGCTTATTTGGATTCCCTGAAAGTTCTGCCTCCTGCAACAGAGAATTGGGGACACCCTCTCAGGTGGATTAGATCTTCTGCAGAGGCCACATTCACTCCCACTGTGGCAAGCCTCCACCCAGGGGCATCTCAAGAACCTCATATTCCCTCTGATATGAGAATTCTGATTTCAGAGGCAATCAGGCAAGGTATTGAAGCCGGTTTATAGCAAAGCCGACATGCAGCCTTGGTACAGTTGGAATTTTCCCTGCATCCAGGGTGATACCAGACACAGATTCCAGGGGACTTTCTGGCCCCTCAGGGGGCCCTACACCCCCATTCCCTCCGAGCAGAGTCAGTCATCACTCTCAGAAGAGGAAGTTCAAAAAGACCTGGAGCTTTCTGAGGATGAGGGCTTAACACTGGACCACCCAGCCTTCACAGAGCTCTTTCGCCCCTCATTATTCAAATCCCTATTGTTCAAGGCCAAGAATTTGGCCCGCTTGGGAACAGACCCAGTGGGGCTAAACATGGCTTTGAAACTGGCTGACCCCATGGAAGCCCTCTTTTCGAAGCTGAGGTGATTCCCTTGCCCAAGTTGTGTTTGGATGTAGTCCAAAGGCAATGGACCTCACCAGGAGTGCCCCCGATTATAGGTACTACAACATGGGCCCGGAGCTCGCCATTGCCCATCCACTTGCCATTCCAGCGGTGGATGGGCTGGTGGTGGCATTGGCAGCCTCATCTGTCACGCCCAATGATCCAAAGGACTCCCTGAAGGCAGAAGACAAGAGGGCAGAGCAGACACTTCAGAAAGTTCATCAGGTGGCTGCCTGGGCTGTCAAAGCATCCACAGCCGTGTCCTTCTTTAATAGGTCATCTCTTTTCTGGCTCTGGCAGATGCAGGAGAGAATCCTGGCTGAGGACCTAAGGACCCACCAGGACATCAATAAACATGTGGCGGCAGTGGAATGTTCAGCAGATACCACTCTTACTGCTGTAAGGTTTGCTTCCATGGCCATTGCTCATCTGAGGCTACCCGCCACCTGCTGTGGCTTTGGCAATGGCAGGCGGATGTGAAGCATAAGTGGAAGCTAACCTTTGCCCTCCTTTAAAGGGAACAAGTTGCTCGAAGAATCCTTAGACCCTATTCTGGTGGAGTCAAGAGATAAGAGAAAGGTCTTGCCATCCCTCTAGGCGAGCTGATTTCTGCCCATTGCCCTATTTTCGTCACTATCCCTTTCGAGTGGCAGACTCCAGATCAGGCCTTCCCTGCCCTCAGAAGCCTTACCTGCCAAGACAGGAACAACAGGCCGATCAGCCAGGCAGGTTTAGAAAAGTTTCAGCACAAGCGGCCCTTTCGTGGCAGTGGAAATCACCCCTTCTGTAGATCTAAGTGACTGCAGGTCCAACCTTCCCATTGGAGGCTGCCTAGGCCGACTTTGCTGAGATTAAGATGGACACCTGGACCCGGGAAACGGTGAGGTCGGGCATTTCTCTCCATACCCCCGAGGTTTTTTATCTCTTGTCCCATCTCACGAGACAACTCAAAGAAGGTCTTAATGGAAACCGCAATTCAATACTTGCTAGACATTCAGGTGATCCAATCGGTTCCAGAGGACCAACAAGGGCAGGGATACTATTCCATCCTCTTTATAATCCCAAAGACCTTGGGGGGGGTCTGGAATTAAAGAGGCTGAACTGCCTCTTAATTTTGAACAGGCAGTTCAAAATGCATTCCGTCCAGTCCATACTGGAGAGCGTCCAGGAGGGAGACTTCCTCACGTCGATAGACTTGATGGAGGCATATTTGCATGTGCCCATTCTGCCATCACATCAACAATACCTCCGATTTTGTTACGTGGGCCCGCACTTCCAGTACAGGGCCCTGCCTTTTGGCCTGTCATGAGTGCCCAGGACATTAACGGAACTGCTAGCGGTTTTGGTGGCACATCAGGGCTCTTCTGGTGCAAGTCCATTGTTACCTGGATGATATCTTGATCCAGTTTCCCTGTGGCCCTCAGGCAAGGGAGAATCTGCAGATCACTATCCAGGTACTCCAGGACCACAGGTTATCCATAAATGTAGACAAGAGCCACTTGGCTCCAACAAACCATTTGCTCTATCTTGAACCAGTCATAGACACTGTAGCATGCAAGATCTATCTCTCGCAGGAGCGACAGTCAAGCTTAACAGCCTTGGAATGTTGCATCAGGAGAGAACGAACTATGCCCCTGGCCCTCCTTTCCCAGCTCCTAAGCAAGATGGGGTCCTGTATTTCCATTGTCCCATGGGCACACCGGCACGCCAGATCCCTTCAATGGTTCCTCCTGCCTTACCAAAGGTCCAGAGCAACTCATCAACCAAAGTACCACAGGGAGTGTTTCAGTCCTTCTGGGGGTGGATGTTCTGGGTCATCACAAAGGGAAGCCTATTCAAGGAGCCAAACCATCTGACTGTTACTATGGACGCCAGCCTCTTTGGGGTGGGGCATCTCCAGTCAGTATGGCACAGTGTCAGTGGACCCAGGCAGACCTGGGTCATAATATCAACTGGCTGGAGATCAGGACAGCCCATCTGGCCCTCAGGACAAGGTGTCCGGCTAGCATGTCCTGCTCTTGACAGACAGCATGGTCACCAAGGCCCATATCAACCACTTAGGGGGAACCCATTCCAGGTCCCTCATTCAAGAGGCCGGACAGTTAGGTCTCTGGGTGGAGAGACACCTTCTGTCCCTCAGAGCAGAACATATTTCCGGAGTGATAAATGTGCAGACAGATTGGCTCAGCAACGCCACAGTGGACCACTTGGATTGGTGCCTGCACCCAACATTGTTCGAGGAATTGACAGATCACTTCAGACTTCCAGTCATGGACCTGTTTGCCACTCTGGGCAACAGCCAGCTGCCCAGGTTCTTCTCCAGGTTTGCGGCACTGGAGGCAGAAGGAATCAATGCACTCCACAGTCAGTGGCCTCAAAGGCTGCTACGGTATATGCCTTTCCTCCTTGTCCCCTCATTCCAAGGGTGATCCAGAAGATGTTGGCGTAGAAGGCAGAGATCCTGCTCCTCGCCCCCAACTGGCCCAGAAGGCTATGGTTTGCTGACCTGGTCAACTTGTCGGTGACCAGACCTTGGAGGATACCACTGGACAGAATCTCCCTCAGCCAGGGGGCCTTGGTCCACCTGCATTTGAGCGGAAAGATCTGAGTTGGGACCATTACTCCTCCAGGGTGATTCAGACTTTTCAAGCCTGCAGGAGACCTTCCACCAATAGGATATATGATGTGACTTGGAAGGCCTTGTGTGCCTGGTTCCAAGATGGGCATTAACACTGCATCGGTGTCAGTGGCCCAGATACTGGAGTTTCTCCAGGAAGGACTAGACAAGGGACTCTCCCCCAACATTCTCCTCAGACAGGTGGCAGCCCTGTTCTCGGTTTTATCTTACAGGGATCTGGAGTCCCTCGCTCAGCATCCAACTGTGCAGGTTCATTAGGAGCGCAACGAACTTGCAGCCACCAGTGGCGTACAAGTACCCTATCTGGGACCTGACCAAGGTTCTGCTCTTGCTAACCGAGTCTCTCTTCAAACCACTGAGATCGGCCACGCTGTGCTTCCTAACCTGCAAGGTTGCCTTCCTGGTGGCCATTAAGTCGGCCAGACAGATTTCCAAACTGGCAGTCCTCTGTCAGGAAGGACCTCTGCATATTTCAACCCAACAGGGTGGTCTTGCGATTGGATCCCTCCTTTGTTCCAAAGTTAAATTCCTGGTTCCACAGGGCTCAGGAACCCATACTGCCAAACTTCTGCCCGGGCCCAAAACATGCCCTGGAGAAGAAGTGGCACATCTTGAACATTAGGAGGGCCCTCTGCATATACATTAAGAGAACTTCCCCTTTAAGGAAGACAGAATCCCTATTTCTACCCATTGACAATGGGTCTGTGGATACAAGTGGGCATTGCCAAGGCTTATGAGCTATAGACTCTCCCATTGCCTTGGGTGACAGCCCATTCCACGAGGAATGTGGCCACGACAGCGGCGTGGGTGACGCAGGCTTCTATCAAGGAGGTTGTTGAGCAGCTACATGGCCTTTACTTCGGCTGAGGCAGCCTTTGGCAGGCGAGTCCTTCAGAGGGTTCACACTGATCAGGGACCCCCGGACCAGACTGCTGCCCACCCATAGGACAAACCAGCTTTGGTATGTCCCATTCCTGGATTCTCTCATCAGCACACTGGAGGAGGGGCGTTGGTCTTACCTGATTTGCTCCTTCTCGGTGTGCTGAGAGAGAATCCTACCCCACCCTGGAGACCATCTGGTCCTAAGTCAAGGGGTGAACGTCACTAGGACAGAAGCACGTCAGTCTGTCACTTCGCCTTCGCCAAAAGCTAGGGACCATTGCTAATGGTGGTGTGACCTCACAGCTCTGACAGACTAAGTTCAATCAGCTATGAGACAGAGACAAGCCATTCCTGGATTCTCTCTCAACACAGCAAGAAGGAGCGTATCAGGTAAGACCAACGTCCCTTTTACCCATTCTTCTCACATCAACAAGGGACACAATGGCTCGGTGGTTAGGACACTATTAGACTGTTAAAAGTCTACAGTTTGGCAGTTTGAGACCCAGGTTCCGAGAGATATAGCGAGCTCCTATCACTTGTCCCAGCTCCTTCCAAACTAGCAGTTTGAAAGTATGCAAATGCAAGTAGATGAATAGGTATCACATTTGAGCATGGGGAAAGGTAACAATCTTTATTTCACCATATGCTTTGTGTTGTGACAAGTTGTTATGCCAGCTACATGACTACAAATCATCTCTGGACAATCCTGGCTCTTTGAGTTAAGAAACATATGAGAACTGCCCCCTAAAGCCGGTCACAACTAGTGGGGTAAAACCTTTTTTACCTTTTCTCACATCAACTGCTAGAGTACGTGGTGGAATCAATGCATTTTTATGTTCTTCATCTATATTTATTTAATTCTTGCTTTATAACCAGTTTTAAAACAATTATTGTCTCTGTTCCCTCAATAAGATGTGTTTCTTATTTTCGTGTGTAGGCCTTTAATTTTCAACTTTTACTATTTTTCTAAAAAAAAAAATCTTCTGTGCTTAGATTTATAGATACACCTTTAAAAAAAACGCCACAAAGTGCATTTCATATAGTTAGTTTACATAATTTATCATCATCAAAATTAGGTCAAAAACCAGCTTGTTATGTAATTTATAACTTTGTGATTTCGTTCTAGTTCATTTTCATAATTGCATAATTGACATTTATAGGTCTTTGGTGTCAGTTTACATAATTTGCATAAATAAATTTACATAGATGGCATAAAATGTAAATTATGTAATTATACAAATTACATCTCTGTAAATTCAAATATAAAAGATATTTGTATTGAATGTATAAACATTCCCCCATTGTCTATTAAATCAAGATGGAGGACAAGTGTACACAGTCTTGTCCCATTGATCAGAGAGTTGAAAAATAAGCTAGTGGAAAAAGTTCTATTATCAAGCTAAATTATGGGGAAGAGTCCTTTGTAGTTGTTATGAAGCCCTAAAATTGGTAATGTCTTCTTGGAAGGTCTCAAAACCATGCTTCTAGCATTCTGCTATAAACAAAGGATGCATTTTACTTTCTTTGCATCCATACTCCTGGCAGCTAAACTGATTGAAGGTTTATTATTTTAGATGCTCTACAAATTCAGGAAAATATAATTCCTGGACTTGTTCATTTGTGTGATACATCCTTACCTATCTTGTATTATAATCCCACTCCTGAGAATGTTGCCCTCCATAAATACCAAGTGTGATCTCAGAGAACAAAATATTGCCCATCCTTGTGTTAATTTTCAAGTCTACCTTTATTTCTTGTTTCAATTCTTGTGCTTTATAGATTTTCATTTGCAAACATTCTAGGAAGTTTAACAAAAAGCTAGACTTTTTAATTTAAGGGAATTAAACTTAACCCAAAGGTGCTTTTCAAAAGGCAACTAAACTGAATCAGAGTGCAAACGGGTGTGGAACCTTCTTGGGACTACTGAAGGACTGTATTGTAAACAGGGCATACATGATGTCACATCCCTCCCCCTTCGTTGAGAGCAGGCTGTTCAATTTTAATAGAGATTGCCTCTTTGACCCCTCTTTCAAACCACTGGTCCTCTCTGTCCAGAATGTGGACTTTGCTGTCTTCAAAAGAGTGACCTTTGTCTTTCAGATGCAGATGGACGACTGAATCTTGTCCTGATGGGTTTGTTCTCCTATGTTGTGCCATGCATTTGTGAAGTTGTTGTTTTATTTCACAATGTACAGATCTGCACATGTCTCACTGCATTGCATAGCATTGCTCAGTTTGTGTTTTATCCTTGGAGTGGACAAGCTTCTGCCTTATTCTTGGGTTTAAAGTGTGTACGTATGTTGTATTGAAAATCCTCCTGAGCTTTTCAGATATTCCTGCAACGTATGACAACGTTGCTCGTTTGTTGTTTCCTTCTTTCCTTCCATTACCCACCATTCAGCCAGAACGGAAGAAGCTTCTTGGATGAGAAGCGAAACGTCTTCAAGGAAAAAACCAAGAAAATCCTGTTGCCTTTTGAAAAGCACCTTTGGGACAACCATGACCTGGATGATTGAGAATCTCCATAGGCAGAATTAAACTTAAGTTAGTAAGAATTTGGGATTAAAGTTTCAAAGCAAATATATCATGGCATGTGGCAAATTTTTAGAACTTTTTTTTTTAAACTGATATTGGAAATAAATAATTCCCTGAAATATAACTGCAGTGATAAAGGCTTTAAAAACAAGGGTCTAAAATTGTCACTTCATGCTGTTGAGATGAGCACTATATAAATCAAATAATAAATAAAATCCCATTAAACTAAGATAACTTTTTTATGTACACTGAGAGCACATGCACCAAAGACAAATTCCTTGTGTTTCCAATCACACTTGGCCAATAAAGAATTCTATTACTATTCTATTACTGACTCTTCATAGTATTAATTCTATGGTTTTAAATATTGGATTTATTCATTCTAAGTTAGACTAGATTATTTCTAAGGTGTCTCCAACTGCTACATTTCATGATTTTCCCTAGGCATTTCTCTTTGCTTCTAAATGAAAATATATCTCTTGTTTTCATGAATCAAATCTTGAAGGTCCAGTATGTAAATTTGTTCATGATTTCTAATCTCACTGTAGCATACTTGTTACAAAACCATAATTTGGACTTCTTTGTGACTCATTTTACCTGCCTGTATAGTCATGCAAATTGGTATGTTGAATAATTAGCCTCCTAGATTAGGAACAGGGAATACTGAGTTCAAATACTCAAGCATGAAGACTGTTGGGTGACTTGGTTTTTGAAATCTATATTAAACTCAGCTTTGCATAAATATACCCAGCCATTCAAATTCAGGCCATGTTCTGATTCTTAACATTATCTTATTTCTCAAATGCACTCTTTCATCCGAACCAAAGAGAAAACTACAACATACAATTTAAAATCAGACAGGCCTTGTCCCTCTCTTTCCTTTGCATCTTGAAGAATTGTATATTTAACCCCACATAAATTTGCATATATCTTTTTTGACATTGCTTAAAAGGTGCATCATTTTTCAAAACATATATTGTTTCAAATAAAAGCATTATTCTAGGTAACATACCTATTTTTACTACATAAATTCTTCCAAACAATAATCATATTTTTTCTGAGTAAATTTGTGCTAATTTCACTCCATACCTTGACATAATTATTTTTATATAATTATTTTGAAATGGCATACAATTCATATTTATCTTAGTAATGCCACAGTATTTGACTTTTTCTCAGTCTGAAATCCAGTCTTCACCATCAATTCTTTTTGCTGTTCCATTGTCATGTTTTGTGTTTTCTCTTTATTAATTTTAAAACCATTGAAACCATCATTCACAAATGCCCTTCGCTTGTATATTTCTGTTTTAATATTCAACTCAACTATTCTGCCATCTTATTTTACATCTCTATAATACAATATTGTATACTGAACAGTGGAACCTCCGTTCATGACCCCAATCCATTCCTGGATCCTGGTCGGCACCCGATTTGGTCGTGAATGGAAATACGACTTACTGAGCATGCGCAGACACACAAAAAAAAACCAAAAATGGCTCCGAAGGGGAAATCACCGTGGCAGGGAAAATCGCCGCACTTGGGTTTGATCAGGAACCGAAGATATGGTCATGAACAGAGGTACATTTTAACCAGATTGTTTGTTTGGGAACCGATTTAGTCACAGACTGGGGCGTTCTGGAACTGAGGTTCCACTGTATTGCATTATAACATAATACAAATATTTTTCAAAAATCCAAAAGCCAGAATGAATAACAGTGGCAAAAATGGACATCCTTTCCTTGTTTATTTCTGTATTTCAATTCACTGTTATCTATAATACTTGAAAATATTGTCTGCCACCTCAAAAAGCAAGGTTAGATTTAAGTTCCAGGAGTATTAAAAAAACAACAACTAGTTACTGTCATCCCAATTTGAGGCAGGATGAAGGCCTCTTCAGTAAATTTTGTCCTCCCTCGGTTCTTTCAAAAGACAAATCCAGAGTACAATGACTTCTTTTCTCTTCTGTGTGGGACAATAGAAGCTTTTCTTCATACAGGATGAAATAGATAATAGTTTCCTTCTTCGTGGAGAAAGAAATAGATGGGCAAAATGGAGCTTTGTGGGAATAGCATAAGGAAGAGGGTTGGGATACCTGGAGGTCCATGTACCTTTGGAATAGGCCCCATTCTGGATATAGGTAACCCCCATCAATATTTACATCATTATTTAATGCATGAACATTTAAGAAATGGATTCAGGAGTTATACAGTCTAGACAATGAGGTTACCATATGGATCTGATTCCCTCACTCTTATGAAGCTCCCTTCATTGAATTTAAGTATTTTAATTTTAAATAAAAATGTATTGTAGTTTATTCTCTCTTGCAGTGGTCTTGGATTCTCACACAATAGTTTATCTGCAAAGTATATAATTTATTATTAATCTATAGTCACTTCTTTGTAATTAGAAAAGAACAAGATAATCATTGTACCATGCAGCATGTTCCCTATTGACTATCTAAGAGTTAAGGGACAAAGTATCCTCCTGGAAGCAGACTTAGCAACAACTATTTAAATAGTAAAAGGATGAAAATGGTATGGTTTTCTCCTGAGTAATCAAGGCGATTTAGACATTATTGGACTGAGCACCATTATAATAAATTCTAGACGTTGTTTCAGAAGTAATCATTTGTACATGGTCATTAGTGGCATTGGCTGTTTCATATTCAGCCTGATGCATTCAACTGAACACACCACTTAACTTTGCTATCCAATTGATTTGGCATTAACTAAAAGTGAGCTATAGCCATAATTGCTAAATTACTTTTAGACAACCTTATTATCCAGGAAGACAAACTGTAAGTGCAACTCTGGCTCATGGTGACCCGTGATTGTTTACTGTTTCTCTTCTTCATAACTTGTCACCCTTATGCTCATTAAGTGATCACCTCTTTATTTATTTATTTTTTGACTTTGCATACTGGGACAATAAAGCAGATATCCATAAAAGGTACTAAATATTCTGAGTTGTGAATTGAATTGGCAAAGGATGAATTAAGAAGTTCTTACTAAGTACTAAAGGCATGGACAATATTTTGTGTAGCAGAAAGAAATGAATGGGCCAAACAGGAAAAATAGGCCCCAGAGAGTCCCAGGTTGTTCTTTCATATGTTTTGGGTTTAGAAGAACCAAGTGTTATTTGAACAGGAAGCAATATACTATGTTTGTAGAATTATGTCCACTTCATTTTCATCTACTGCAGAAGGTTGCTTTTATTCAGACTGTCAATGGAAGTTATGCCCCCATATCAGTGTTTGCATATTTTCTAGGTATTCTTAAGAATTAAAGTTTTTTTAAGTACCATGCTTTAATATTTTTAATAATTTCTTAGTGCTCAAATCACTGGTTTTAGGTGATTCAAAGAGCAATATTATGCATGTCTTATCAGAATTAAATCATATCAATTTCCATGGCTTACTTCTACATTTCATTTCGGTTTACAGATACAATGTCTATATCTCAGTGTATAGATATAATATCATATCACTGTATAGATGTAATGTCTCATATCTGTGGAAGGAAACTGTAGCTACAGCTACAGTATTACCTTTTCTTGGATCTTTACACAAACTTTGTTGCTATGCTTAAACCAATTTGGTACATTACGGCATATATGTCTAGATGACAGACAGATCAGTTGAAAGCTATTTCTTTTGCATCACTTGGTTGGGGTAATGCCAGCTGGACTTTCCAGACAAGTAGAGGTAGCATGAGCATGGCAATACTCAACCTTGGTTTGTGCCTTAAAACCTGTCTCAAGCTAGTAGTCACTATAAAAAAAGAAAAGAAAAGTAATCTCTCCAATCCTTGCCTGAATCAAACTATTTTTGTTCAGTGACATTAACAGGATTTCATATAGGCTTAATAAAGTTGCTTCTCAAATGTTGATTTCATAAAACATCAGCTATGGAGTTTTATGGAGTTATATAGTTCAGACAACCCAGCAATCAGTTGCTGCATGACTCACTGAAATGCTATTGTACTGGAGAAAGGAACTTCTTTAACATGGTTGTACTTGGTGACTGCTGAGTAAAACTGTGTGGGAATGGTTAGGAACTGATACCACAGTACCTTTATGTAATTGCTGCTCAAACTACATATCCTTTGTAATATGAAATAAACTATTTCGGAGATGAGCAGTCTGTAGCCCGCAGCTGTCATGCATATGCAGCCTTGGAACTTTTGCCATCTTTTGATTGAATTTCAACAAACTTGAAATTGATTTCCCTCGCAGAAATTGCATTTATCATATTTTCCTTTGCAATGACTCTGCTTGATTTCATGGCTGAGTTGGCTGTGGAATCTCCAAGAGTGACAATTCTGATGTGTATAATCTGATGTGGTTCTAGAGTTCATGGCCATTATGGATCTGACTCAACGTATTGAAGGATTAAACACAGAGGAGCTAAGGAATGGGAGGCATGATGTTACAGGATTTCTCTTTTTTGAATGGGCAGTTCCAGCCATGGTCAGTGTTGATAGGTGGTCCAAATCAGAGCCCTAATTTTGGGATTGATACTCTTACCTTTCTGTTGGAGTTATGCAACTCATGACTAAACACATTATGTTTTTCATTCATTAAGTGTTAGTGATCTACAATTTTTAGTGGGAGTATTTGATCTTTAAAATCACACATGAGTCCCTAGATTTCCTGAGAAGTATCTTCCTGACGTGAATTAGCAATAGCACTTAATGTTATATATTGCTTTACAGTGCTTTACAGCACTCTCTAAGCAGCTTACAGAGTCAGCATATTGCCCCCAACAATCTGGGTCCTCATTTTACTTACCTCGGAAGGATGGAAGGCTGAGTCAACCTTGAGCCTGAAGAGATTTGAATTGCCAAATTGGAGGCTACAGGCAGATTTGAATTGCCAAATTGGAGGCTACAGGCTGTCAGCAGAAGTAGCCTGCAATACTGCATTCTAACCACTGTGTCACCGCGGCTCAATTAGTTTATTTGGATCACAATCTGTCAATTAATTACAAGGAAAAATGGCATTCTATGTACTATCCTATTTTTAAAAGTTGGGTTGCTTTTTAAAAAAGAACATAAATGTATTTATTTAAATGTTCTTAATACCAACAAGAATAATTTATTTGATTGAAACAAATGTTTTTCTTCTTCCCTTGGTAAGTTAAATGTGTCTGTAGAACTTCCTTTGCTACATATCCACACAAAGTTATTGTCTCAAAATCCCTTCAATGCCTAACAATAACTTATTGATGCAAATTTCTCATTGACAGTTGCAGTTGCAGAGCAGGGGGAGCAGTTACAGCTCCTGAATTGGAGTACCTTGGACTTAACTGACCAAAATATGCCAAAATTAACTAATATTATAGTTAAGATTAACTATAATATGATAAGAGTGCCACCAAGACTAGTGAAGTAATCTGCCTCTGTCTTACTAAAATATATTACAATATGTGAAGGCCTTGATTGACCAAAGACATAGAGTAGGGGTGTTAAACTCACGGCCCGTAGGCCGGATGCATCACCTGCTGGCCACACCCACCCCAATTTAGCGAAGGGGGGAAGTTGTGATATGTCATGTGATGACAACATGTCATCTCAAGTTTGACAACCCTGGCATAGAGGATGGTAAAGTTCAATACTGCATCACTGAGCACAGCTGAAGGCAACCAAGGCATAAATTAGTTAATGACGTGCAGTGTAAGAATAGTAAATGCTAAAGAGCATTAATTAACAAATGCAATAAAATAGATATGTACTGTATCTGCAAGACCAAGAGAAACAGAAGGATAGAACAGTTCTAAATGATCTATGGAGCTAATGAATGCACAAGGGTAAGGAACCTATAGTTTAATTATGAATGGAAGGGCAAAAATATCTGCCATAAAGAATGGATTGGGCTCATCTAATTTAGGAATCCATAGTTTGGTGAGAAAGGCATGTTATATCCCAGAGAATATGGTAATAGAACTAGGGATGGGTTTGGAGAGGAAATGTGCAATATTATGATTATTTCTTCTTCTTTTTCCTTTCCCTTTGTATTTTCATTATTCAATATTACAAAATCAGAATCTTCTGTTTAGCTGTAAACTATAAAGTCCATCTTTTGGCTTGGGCTACATATTTAGATTTATATCTTACTGACCCTTCCCCTCATTCTTTAGAGCAGGGTGTCAAAACTCATGGCATCATGTCATTGTCATGTGACATATCATGACTTTTTTCCCCTTTGCCAAAATGGGGTTGGGCGTGGTCAGCACGTGACACATCTGGCCTGCGGGCCGCGGGTTTGAGACCCCTCATTCTTTAGAAGATTGCTGTATGTAAAATTTCACCTTACTTGCTTCATAGTATTGGGCATCACAAGAATGTAATTTGATGGACGCAGGTTTGTTTCTAAGTTCTTTAATACATGCTTTGCCTTTATGACTAAGAAAGGAAAGAAATAAAGTTGCTTCATTTCCTTGTGGATCTTCACAGTCCAAATAAGATGTCTGTTTTACTGGGTAATTAAAAGGCAGAGTATATGGGGATTAAGTTTATGCTTTCAAAGAATTCTGGCATATCTGCAATAACAAGCACAAAATTAAGATCAAGCAACTCTATTTTATAAAAAAGGGCAAGTTTAATTTAACAGGGCATTTTGTTGAACCTCTGGTTTATTGTAAGTTCATCAGCTGGAATCTCATGGATGAATAATGACTGTCAGAAAAAATTTATAAACAACCTCCAATATTCTAACTAACAGTGTATACTAATGCATTCTTTTCATTATTTGGCTGCCACTTTGCATTTCATACAATTATGCATTAGCTTCTTGAAGCTGAAAGATATTTAAGCTGTGACATTACATTCTGAGAGTCAACAAATTAACAGACTCCAATAAGTAAGTTATAAAGCTATAGGTGTTTTCTCACGTTAGATGTCATGAAGTCAATTATCTAATGATTATATTGCCCTTGATAATGCAGGTTGCAGATTCAGAGTCTGTTCTTCATTCTCCCTTCATCCATTCTATTGCTACTCATAACATTTTTTGATTGGTTTGTTCCTGTGCATTCAACTGGTTCATTAAAAATGGCTTTAAATACTAATTGCCCAAAGTTGTTGTCCCTGATGCTATTATCAACATTCTTATTTGTTGTTATTGATCGGTTGTTACTGAAAAGCAATATAAAAAATAAAAAATAGAACTTAGCAATAGCAATAATATTTAGACTTATATATCACTTCACAGTGCTTTTGTAGCCCTCTCTAAATAACAGGAAAATCAGAGATAAAATGGCTAAAATTGATATTTCAGTGTCTCCTTATTGAATAATTTGTACAGGAAATGCGGGTAGAGACTTTACAATACTTTGATTTGAATTCAGAAACATCAAATGCTTGAATTATTGAATGTTCAGCACATAAATCTTATATCCAAGGTTGAATTACTGCTTATGAGTTGTACAAAAATAAGCTTAAAAATAAAAGGGAAAATGACCTAAAAGGTGAATTGAATGGGCACAGTTGATTAGATGTCTGTCTATTAACTTGTACAGAGAAAAACTAAAGAAGAAATACAAACTAAATACTATAATAGCACAGAAGACAGAATTCACATTAACATATTTACAAATATAGAAATATTGGGAGAATGGTGAAAGATCCGGTAGATGTTTTCTTATTTATTTATTTATTTTGTCAAGCATGTATAGGATTACAGAAAATGTATAAAGATGATTGTGAATACATAAAATGTATAAACATGGTTATGAATACATGAGATGGTTATGAATACATGGGGAAATTAGAACCGGGATGGTAGGCACGTTGGTATGCTTATGCACACCCCATACAGACCTCTTAGGAATGGAGTGAGGTCAACAGTAGACAGTCTAAGATTAAAGTTTTGGGGATTTGGGGAAGAAACCACAGACTCAGGTAGTGAATTCCAGACATTGACCACTGTTGCTGAAGTGGTATTTTCTGCAATCGACTTTGAAGCAGTTTACCTTAAGTTTGTATCTTTTGTGTGCTCATGTATTGTTGTGGTTGAAGCTGAAGTAGTCATTGACAGGTAGGACATTATAGCAGATAATTTTATGTGCTACACTTAGGTCAGACCGAAGGCGGCATAGTTCTAAGTTGTCTAAACCCAAAATTTTAAGTCTGGTGGCATAAGGTATTCTGTTGCGAACAGAGGAGTGGAGGGCTCTTCTCATGAAATATCTCTGGACATTCT
>JANHFT010010371.1:201560-215304 GCA_032467955.1 Pseudoxenodon macrops | reverse complement strand
TGAGAGCACATGCACCAAAGACAAATTCCTTGTGTTTCCAATCACACTTGGCCAATAAAGAATTCTATTCTATTCTTCATCATGTAACAGTTTAAATTGTAAACTAATTACGTACTTTAGATTTTCCTTAGAGTATTTTTTAAGTTCAATTTTAAATTAAATACTCTGATTTTAAATTCTTATGGATAAACCATTAGTGAAATGGTTTACTTCAATTAAGGCTTATTTGAAAATAGAACTGTAACTTACATTAAGACGCAGCTATCATTATAATTAAGATTAGTATACAATAAACTAACATTTGTAGCAGAGTTTTGTGCTGGAAAAAGGCAGATTGTATTTTTACACAAAACTATAATATTTGTAAAAAATAAACTGTCATCCAGACATTCTGTCACTATTATGCTGTTGAATAAAATGTTTCACTGCTATTTTCATTTTCTGTACATTTTTAAAAATATATGTATGTCATAAAAAATTAATTTCAGTTTTTTTAGAGTATTTTTAATAGCAAACTCTATATGTACTTCCTATTTTCACTTTCGTATGCTTTGAGGCAGGCAAAGTAATTTTGGAAGTGATAATATAATAAAATTCTTGGACCCCCTGAGCCAATGAATAATACTGTATATGAAAATACATTTCTTTCTTTTTTAACGGCCATTTATTTTCTCCCCTTTCCGCTTCCTTTTCCAATAACATTACATTTAAAATAGCATCTTACATTCTAATACCCATTCATGACTCAGGGAGAAGTTAAATTCTAAATGGGAATTGTGATACATAAATTCTATAATTAAAACAGTCTTTATCCAAATTGCGCTAGTAAAATTGTCACCAAGTACTTTACATTCTAAAGATTATACATTAAATTAATAAAGTAATACCTCAGCAATTTACAGTATCTCTCCATTTAAAACATATATACCTAATATAACTTTTAATATATATTTTTTCTTTTTTTGAAATAAAAGTTAAAATAACATTTGAGAGGCAATATCCTAGAAGGCTCCTTTTAAGAGTTAAAATGTTACATGTTTGCATAGAGTCTTGAAGTGCTAATCAAGCTTCCTTAAATGTCTTAATAATAGTGGAATGATTTATTTAAATACTTCATAAAATATATTATTAAATTTCCAATTTTCAGGAATTCTTTGAACATGCAAAAAAGCTCTGGGATGATGAAGGAGTAAAGGCATGCTTTGAGAGATCAAATGAATATCAACTGATTGACTGTGCACAATAGTAAGTACCACTTCTAGGAAAATCCTTCTAAAATTGTGTTCTGTGTTATATTACTGGCAGCCAGTGGAAATATGCATAAAGTGTTCCTGTGTCTGGGATTCTGTCTTGAAAGGCAAAAGAAAATAATTTCCATTGTAATTTTGTCTGAATCATTCATTTAACTAAAAAATCTATTAACCCCCTTTGTTAATCATTACTGCTACTGATATTAGCAGTATATAAATTTTAATGTGTTTTTGTTTACGTAATATAGATTCAGTTTTTAGTTATAACACTGTTCAAAGTCTTTGAGTTTGCATAAGATTGCATGTATATGTGTAATAGATTTGGTTTATTTTCTTTCAGCTGATTTGAAATTTTAATTTGTATAGGAAGGCATGTTAGTATATAATAGAGGACTCATGATGGATGGAAAAATCTGCAGTCCACCAAGACACTTTACTTTATTACATGTGCTTTAGATCCATAGCTAATAAGAACATGACACACTTTTTCCTTCTAAATAAGAAAATTAGGCAGTTTGATTTTATTGAATACTGGAAAATATCTAATACAACAGATAAAATGTAAAATATATTGAAAACTTTTGAGGGGGGAAATAACAAAAACATACAATAACTTGGTTGCATAAAGATGCACATCCTTAAACTAATACTTCGTTGAAGTTTTAGTTTCTCTTGTTTCAGAGATCAAAAACAAATACAAATTTCTCATTAAAAAATAAATTTTCCACGATATTATTGTCGTCGCTTCTGTTGTTGCTAATTACTGCAAGATCTATCTGATGTGGTATTAAATAAGCTTAAACTATTAGTTTATGCTTATTTATGTCTCATTGTAATGACTAAATAATGGATTGTTTGCATAGCTGTATGAATACTTTTTAAGGTACTTTATCCCTTACTACTAATACTACTGTAAAATACTATACTTTCTTAAAATGTTACGTGCATAAGGATTGTGCTGATTTGTAGCTATTGTGAATACCAGAGATTTCAAATTGCTGACAGTTGGCAAGGATGTTGGCTATTCTCATTTATTGCTTAACTATTCACTTAACAATCTATAAATGTACTGTAGGGATTAAAAAGATATAAGCATTTTAACACTTTCCATTTCCCTGCATAATGATGAAAAACATTATTTTGGCTTGGTTCTACCAATTTTCAGGAACTATCTTTTTAATTTTTTATGTTTAATATAACCAACAGAGGAAAAGCAAAGATATTCTAGGCCCGGGATTAATCAACTGCTCTAAAATCAGGATAATAGGAATACATCCTAATGCAGCTATGCATATACCTCTAGAAATGGCCCATCTTTTCTTTTTCCTTTTATCTCTTATTTAGATTAATTGATACAGATGGTCTCTTCTTCTGAGAATTTACATTCACCATTGGGAAAGTGATCCATGGTCTTGTATTTTTTTTTCCTCTTTGGAAAGAGGACAAAAGATTCACTCATTTTTCCTTATCTCTTGGTTAGCAACATCTATGGAAATTTTAAGCACGGTATACATGGTAAGAGGCCAGAAGGCCTGTTACATTATTTAAAAAACTATTGATCCAGAAATCTTGAAGCTTGGCTTTTTAAAAATTGTTTTGTTGTGTTTCAACAAAATGTGCTTGTGTTTGACAAGATTATATGACATTTGCCAGCAAAGTGTAAGATCCAGTGTTTTTCCACCCCTAAGCACAGCAACTGTGATTAGAAACTCTTTATGAC
Organism: Pseudoxenodon macrops; assembly: GCA_032467955.1. Lineage (NCBI taxonomy): Eukaryota > Metazoa > Chordata > Lepidosauria > Squamata > Pseudoxenodontidae > Pseudoxenodon > Pseudoxenodon macrops. The sequence goes on along the minus strand of JANHFT010010371.1, from coordinate 212,334 downwards.
TTTATCCATATCATTAAAAGACAGAGATGTGAGAACCATTAATAAGCACTGTCTTTTTGTGTGTAACTGATTTAGTGCAGAACTCTCAAATACCAAGGTGTACACCAAGCAACATTGGCTACTCATTAAGGCTTGTAGAGGTAGGCCAGCGATGGCGAACCTATGTCACGCGTGCCACAGATGGCACGTGAAGCCATTTTTGAGGGCACGCAAGGCATTGTCCTTTCAGCTGCAGAGAGCTTGCGTGCGCTGGCCAGCTGATTTTCGGCCTTGATTTTTGGCCATTTTTCACCCTCTGGAGACTTCAGGAGGCTTCCCTGAAGCCTCTGGAGGGTAAAAAACGGCCCACTGGGCAAACCGGAAGTCCATTGGGCTGTTTTTCACCCTCTGGAGGCTTCAGGGAAGCCTTCTGAACCCTATGGAGAGCAAAAAATGGCCCAATGGGGGGGTCCCATGCATACATGTGCAGTGCAGTGTATGTGGGGGGGTTGTGTGGTGGTATTTTTTGCCACGCAAGGAGAAAAAGGTTAGCCATCACTGTGCTAGGCTCTTGTCTATCAAGGTTTTTTGACTAAAGAAAGTTTGACTTTTAGATGATTGAATTTTAAAGAGGGGTCAGTCCTTTTATTTCTTTATCTAATGCTGTTGCTGGATTACTTTTGCAATCCGAAAATAATTTGCATAAAATAGGGTGTGTTTGCAGGATTGTATGACCACTACATTCTACCTAAAAACTTATGATTAGTGCTGGACTGGATACCCAGAAGTGGAATAATAACATTTGAGCTACAATTAGAGGTACTTTTTAAGAAAGTCACACATGCAACTATTAGAGCTGTCTCAGTTTTCTTCCTTAAGCAACATGTTTTAGCTCATTTGGTCCAATCATTGTTCAGATCTATTGCAATCTCAGCAATTTTTTTCCTAATGTACACAGTTTGATATCAGCTGCAGACAGGATATTCTGCAAGGCACCTACCTACCTATCTGAGTGTTCTAATGGTGGTAGGAACTCTGCTGTGGTGAATAAGATTCTTTCCATTGTTCCCAGAAGGCTTTGGAATATTTCCTATGTTTGAATGGCTAGAGAAGCAGCCAGAAACTTCACCACTCTTTCTGTCAAACTTTCCTAAAATATTTATTCTCTATATTTTATTTGATACACTATGTATACTGTATCGCTTCAAGGATAACTCCTTAAAAGGCAACTTTCAACAACGTAATAGAAAGCATCACACAATCTGTAAAAACAAAAAAATTATATAAGCAACAGTTCAACTAAAAGATAATCTCATAAATCATATCAGTACATCCACATTAATATTGATAACAAAAGGCCTGCTAAATAAATATTTTCTAAACAAAATTAAATACCGAGACCCAGATAAATTCTGCATCTCCCAAGGAAGGGGATTCTGTTCTTTTTAACAGCTGCTACAGAAAATTTATCCTTATTAGTTTGTACATCTATATTTCAATCTTATTCAAAAAAATATTGGGACAAATGTATCAAGTTCTCCTGAACACTATTTTATGTTCCCAACACTGAGATAAATAGGATGAGAATTAATGTGGTATGTATGACTTTGAACATAACATTCACCTTGCATAGCATCCTTACATATTTAATTTAAATTGACCAACAAAAAATAGCAAAATGAATATATGGACCAAATTAAACTCATTATACATATACATTCATAGGTACATTGCTTCATTGTTTAATTATTAAATGGTTGGTTGGTTGCCATCCTGCAATTGACTTACCTTGCTGCTGTCCATCCTCTTCTTCTTTTACCTTCCACTTTTGAATTTGTTACAGTTCCACCCTTAAACAGCGAGATAATATTTCCAGTATCTAAAAATTAGATGCTATAAAGGCTTTCTCTTCATTTTACTTTGAGACTATTCATTATAATGTCTATGCCAGAATCCTTGGAGTGCTGGTGTGACACATAGCATGCTACACACTTAAGAACCTTATCTTGTACATCTGTATTTGAAAGTTACTAATGAAGACCAGATTCCATCATCATTACAGGTGCATTGTATTCTTGCATTGAATACTCACTAAGCATATTTTACAAAGCACCCACACAGCGACCTCTTTGATAATGGAAAGAAGGAGAAAGACAACCAGGCTGCATGCCTTCTGCCATGAGAGCTAAAATCCAGTTGATCGATGAACAGAACAGCAACCTAATTTTGTCTGAAAAACTGCTGATTTAAATTTTGGATGACAAAACTTTTGCAAGTTTTTTATATGGGCTATCTATTTATTAACTTTCGAACTTCTGTTTTAGAGAAGGTTGATTTTTTTCATTTCTCATACTGTCTATATAATTTGTATTATTTTAGCTAGCAATAAAGCATAACAGCTACAGGCTATGTGATAACTGGATGTTGTGTGTTTAGTACGAGTATGCTGTGGTATGACTTGCATTATATGCGACTGATTTTGTATTCACAGTATACAGACCACTACCAACTTTAATAGCCTATATCCTCCCCATTTCCATTCAGTTCAAGCCACAGAGAGGGGCATTGCAGGAAAAGGGAAGCTGTTTTATGGGTCCCATATTCTTATTTACTCCTCACTTTTAAGTATGGTATAAGTTACTTATACTTTTGAATTGGGCAGAAACAAGGTAGAGGAACAAGTTGTGAGACATGCAGAGATCTCCTATTCCTTGCAATACCCCTTCCTGCTGCTGGGATGGGAAGTAAAGAAAACCAGTCCTTATGCCCTGCAGTAGAAGGGCTAGTCTGCATAGCCACTGCATTAAAACCCTCAAGCAGTTTAATTTTATAGCATTCAGTGTATTGTATTAATACAATGTTGGTCCTATTTTTATATGCATTCTGAATAATGTATAGCAGATAAGAATCAAACAATTTAAGAATAGTTTCAGAAGAGAGACAGAGAAAATGTGTTTAAATGTATATTAGAGGTATCTTTAATGATTCCTGCTTTTGTGCCATAATCAGCTGCATTGCATCAACTTGCACAAACTAATGTTTACCTTCTAGTATTACAAACTAGGGCTTTTTTTCCCCCTTTCCTTGAATGTGAACATAGGTCAGAAATTTTTGCAGTAAGAACATCAGAAAACCAAAATATTCCATGTGAACAGATATGTATTTTAAACTTAATACCGTGGGAGTCTGCTAAATTTGTTTGTTATATGGCAGTACTGCAGATATAAATCTTAATATTGTTTGCACTAGGACAAGGGTTAATGATTTGACTTAGAAGCCAAAAATATCTCTTTGACTAAAATATGGTTCATATACTACTGTATTTACCTGGCAGGAAGACAACCCTGAATGAAGACAATTTCTACCAAAACAAATCTATATTACCTTGTCCTTAATAAATCCAAGATATTCCTATTTCTAATTTAAAATATTTTAAAAACAACCCCTCACCTTCCTTTTACACAAATACAGTAAATACAGTTAAGAAAACTAACTTATCTCAGAATCAAGACTGCTCATCAATGACACATTTCACTTCTTAAGAGCGTAATTTGATGATCTGGATGAGGTCTTAATTATATTCCTTCAAAGCTATTTTTTTTTCAGAAAGCTCCATAAATATCTTCTATTTCTTACACTCCCATAATTCCCTTTTTTTCCCCTTACTTCTGACTATATGTCAAGAAATAAAATTCAGGTCAGTTATCCAGTTCCTTATATTAATGCTAAGAATTAAGTCTTGAGGAAAAAATGAAATGTATGCAAGCTTTTGAAAACTGTATTTATCCAAGCCTGTGGGAAATGTGGTGTGCTTAACTCTTCAGTCTTGTGTCTGTAAATATTTTGTACATTATCTAATACTTAGGGAATGTCAACCAACTGATAAATATGTATCAAAATATATGTCTGGCTACCATTTATATTCACATGATTTCTAGCCCTTTTAACACAAGTTGAACACAAGTAATCATTTTGGTGCAAAGTATGTTCATTGCTTAAATAGCTTTAAAATCAGAATACTTTTGACTAATTGCTGATATTACCAAAGGACAGGAAACATTGCTCTTGTTGCAACAGTTCCTACACTCATGGGCCATTTAAGGGTTGGAAGCACAAGTGTGAACTATTCAGATGTGAGGTGGACAAGGATGTTTCAGAGCTGGTCTCATTATACCTACTGACTGCTTCTTAAAGGAGCCACACATTTTCTTGGACTTATGTGATTATTGTGAGGATTCAGGAACATACAAAATTGAGTTAAGAAGGTAGCAACAGAGTGTGATCTTGTGTGACCAAGATCTTAAACTCCAGCATATATTTCCTAAACCTGTGCAGCTACCTATGGTAACCCAGGAAAAAAAAACATGGCTCCTTTAAGGAGCAGCTAATTGAGTGTCTATGCCAGATCTATAAAACCTTTTCTTGCTTTGGATCTAAACACTGCACACCATTTGTATGAATTTGGGGGTCCTTTTGGACTTGCAGATACTCCTCAGAGAACAGGAGGTAGCCATGGCTTAGAGAGCTGTTGCACAATTGTGCATTTTTCTCACACAAGAGAGAGGCCCTTTAGACAGTCACACATGCCCTAGTCATCTCATAATGAATTCTACATGGGGCCTAGTTGTTCTAAGACAACTAGATTCACTTAACAACCATGATAATTACCTGAACGAATGCCGCAAAAAAGGACATAAAATCAACTCCGTCATTTGATACCCTCCACCCCCCTTTATGGTTGCCATGACTAAAACCATAATGGGCATAAGCCAAGTTATTTTGCCTACAAAATAAGGTACTGATTTAATAAAAATTACCTCCCATTTGCATATATCACACATTTTCTCTCTCATGTATATTCCCCCTTTCCCCTTAGAAATGCTCACATGCATACTGCTTTGAGCAAAAACAGCCAGAATAATAATAAAAAAACAACCTAAGGATGGGGTTTAAAATAATATGAGAGGAGCAGTAAATAAGGAAAACAATTTAAGCTTGGAAAAAATTAGGGGAAGGGAAGAAAAGAGACAAAAGTTATGTTTAGGCATTACAGAATAGTTGAATTTAACCATGGAAGCAATAGGGATTAGTCACCCATAAATTGAATGGCAACAACTAATAGCATTCTTAGATGCTTATTTTCAAAAGCATCTGTGCTATAGTTGTTTGCAGCCATTTGTTCCTTTTCAGCAGTGACAATTTGAAGAAAATCCTCATCTTTCTAGAAGGTAAATAGGATGTCAACCAATGGGCATTTCTAAGTCTGATATTGATACCATATCTGTCTGTGAATAAAAATGTATGACTACCTTCATGGCTGCTCTTAAGCTGGTCTTTCGGATGTCTCAGAACTATCTCCCTACATAATCTAAGCACATACATCATGCCCCTATTTTGTTCAATTACAAGTAAGAAAAATACACAAGAGAAGAAGCTGCCTAGAACACTTCCCCCAATTTAGTAGCCTCACTATTAACTGGGGATTATACAATTTGTAGCCCCAACACATTGAACGTTCATTTCCTCTGGTTGGGGGAAGACTACAAGCTGTCTTCACTGAATGGTAATTTGGAACTGGCAACTCTGTCACTAAGTACGTGTGATTGCAAAATGTAAGAGAGAGAGAGAGAGATTCAAAGCATTCAAATTATAATTTAAGGCTGGGAATTTTGGTGCAGTAAGTAGCACCAACGGGAACTGAGAAAAGGCTCTGAAAATCAGGCATGTAGTGGGAATATCATGCCTGGATATGATGACAGATAGCATATTTCTGGTAAGGGAGGGCACTGCAACTTTTGCATGAAACAAATAATGGGCAGATTTAACAGACATTCATGTGAGGAGGTTGATGTCTTCTAAAACAAAATTAAAAACTTCTGTAATAGGAAAATAATCTTGTCTGAAGGAATATATTAAAGTTGCTTTCACTATTTCCTTACATCCTTTGCACAGTCCATCTTTTCCATTTTTTCAACCATTGAAAATTATTTAGATTTTCTTTAAGCAGAGATTCCACAAGTTTCTAGGTTTCCCCACATTTCTAAATAAATAACTACATAGGTTTGTAGATAGTACCTGGCAGTTAGTGTAATCAAGTGATACAAATGACATCAATTTCAAAAGCCAAGGCTATGTACTCTGAGATTTCTATTTCTAGGCTATTTAAACACTAAATTTTAATAACTGAATTTCAAAATGACAGTATTTTCTCAATTCATGGAACAAAACTTATGAAATATATAAACTTTGGGTCACTTGTATACATTGGTTTGAAACAAAAAAAGGTTTCAACTAAAACAGATTGATTTTTAAATGGTTGTTGGAAAGCAAAATCTCTCTAAGGCCTCTGTTAACCTTGCCACTCCATGTGAACTGTTTGGAATACTGAATGATTAGAATCATTTGCCCACAGATTATGTCATCTATTATAGTGCATGCAGTGTTCTCTGCCCTCTGCAGGCTGTTTCAGACCTATTTGAAAAGGCAAAAGATGCACAGCATTTTAAGCAGATATTTTAAGACTTTTTCTAGAGGCAAGGTAAATTTAAAAAAAAAGATCTGCCACTTAAAACAGGGTGTTGCTTATAAAAATTACTGTTCTTGAGCTGTAAGTTGTCATCTGTGATTTATATATAAACTAAATCTACAATTGTGCCAAGCTTCAAGCTAATTGAGTAAAAATTGTCATTAATAGAGCATATTTAAAGGTGCTGGAAATTGATGGATTTATCTCCATTTTTGGAAGATTGTCAAATTTCTCTTTGAAGAAACTACTGATGTACTTCATTCTAATTTGTCAAGAAAGATGGTCCAGCTTTAGCTATGTGACGTTCTAGACAATAGCTCAGAAACTTCAGTTTTCTGCCCCATTGAAGCCTGTTTTGTCCTAGCTGCCGGTAGAAAAAGTGCTTTTGGGTTTGTTTTTTGGTTTACATAACGTTATTCTTCGAAAGCAATCAAGCAATTAACATTTTGCAATCAATTTGCATTCAGTCTAAAAAAATAGAACAAGGAAGAGGGAAAACATAGAAAGCTAAGAAACATCTAGCCTTTACCAAATTCTTCATATTATTATGTAATGAGTTTCATAATAAAGGATATAGTCACTGCAAGACATACGGTAGTTCTGCTGAGAACTTCCTCTTAAAAATAATCTTAAGAAAGCACTAAGAATCTGAAGATATATTTGATGTATTTACTAGCATTTGAATGTTGTGGTTTATATAACAACAGCTGCCAAAGTAGTAGTTGTTTAATAGTTCTGTTTAAACTTTCTTGAATGTAAAAGAGTTGCTGAGATATATATAATTTCAGAATCCAGAGTATTCATGTTGAATTCAATGTGATCATTTTAGAAGAACAAAATAATTGACTACTCTGCTCCTTCATTCCACAGAATGTAACCATTTATTTTATTTTTGAACATAAATTCTATATTGTTATTGAATTAAACAAGTGTGGATCAAAATCAATACTTCTGAGTTGTCTGCCTGCATAAGACTACATTTAGAGATAGCTTGTGGGGAAAAAAGTGTATGCTGCATTTCCTAGGCAACTTGGCTAAAGATACTGAAGAATCTAAAGATAGATTATAATATCAGTAACTAAAAATATATTTCATTCTACTTTTTTAATAATTAACAGTATTTAAGCCTTGCAGGACTAGAACTTATAGTCTCCTTGTTTCTAGCCTGTTGCTTTAACCACTGGACCAATGTAGCCATGTTATTATCTAACAAGTGCCCCCTGCATTCTGTCTAGAGCGGGGGTTGGCAACCTGCGGCTCCGGCTTACCTCCTCCTGCCCCCTCTCCCACCCCCCTGACCAGCTGTGGCAGGGCCGAGAGGGTGCTCACGAGATGAGGGGGAGAGAAGCCTCCGCCGCACATTGATTGCCGCTCATTGCTCCGCCAGCCCAGCTTTCCAAAAGGAAGGGGGGGAAACGAACTTGTGACGAACACCAAAAAGAGTACGCAGGGCTGCAAGGGCTTTCCAACTGTAAGAACAGGCACGGGCAGGGAGCGAAAGAGAGTGACAGCAATGCGCGCACACACACAGACATAGAGAGAGACACAGAAAGAGAAGTGGGGAGAGAGAGACAGAGAGAAATGAGAGGGAAATAGAGAAAAGGACAGATAAAAGAAAAATAAGAGGGAGGGAGATAGAGAAAAAGAAAGAGATGTGAGAGAGAAAGATGCAGGGAGAGTGAGATAGAGGGAGAAAGATGAGAGGGAGTTACCTATTTCCCATACAAAACACGGAGCCACAAAACCTGGGTAAGCACAGCTGGGGGATCATGTGACTGAATGGGAGTGAGTAACATTGAGTTGGCCACGCCCACCTAGGTTTTGTGGCTCCGGTTGTTTTATTTTCTATGGGAAATGGGCCTGAGTGGCTCTGAGTGTTAAAGGTTGCTGACCCCTGGTCTAGAGGCTCTAGCCAATGCTCTCAATGTCTTTACTACTCTAACTGACATCTATCCCCAATTGTAATTGATTTTCATTTATTCTTCAAATACCTGGATGCTGCAATTTCCCCACAGCAGCTTGTGAAGTGCTGTTTAAACTGTTAATTTGGAAAAATACTACAGCACTCTTTCCTGCTCAATGCTCTACTGTTCATTAAGTCTTATTATCCATCTTATTGCCATGGTAATAGTTTTTGCATACTTAGGTAAATCAGATTCTGATCCAACTGGTTCTTACATCTCCTCTAAGAAATTTATCATATAGTTCCACTTCCCTGATGGACCTATATCTTTTGTGAGAATGATATATTTTTCCAGAATCCCTAGATTAAAAAGTAACCTTGAGCAAAACCTCATGAGAGTCAATTATTCTTGACGTTTTGCCTGAACAGTGTTTAAAAGAAAACATTTAACTCCCTGGAAAATATTTATTGGTGGCATCAACATAGATACATAATCTGTCAATGTAAAAAAAAAAATCCTTAGTATAATCTATGTCAAGTAAAACTGTATTTTTGCGATTTATTATGTTTTTCCATTTTGGCTGCAACTTTATTGATCTTAATCTATAGAAATATGAATGGAGATGGAATTGCAGTTTTTGATGTTTTTGTTGTTGGGTTTTTATAGTTAAAAATGTATGTTTTCTTTCAGCTTCCTAGAAAGAATAGACAGTGTCAGTCTGCCTGATTACACACCCACAGATCAGGTGAGTAAAATGGAGTAACAAATGTGAATTAGTGTAAGAGTCACCTTTAATAAATTATATTAATTCAAGCAGACTTAAATTGGGAAAAATCAATTTTAATAATCTTTTTATTCATTTATCCCAGCCATAGCTTAACAAGTCATATATGTGGTTCTTGTTAAAAATGCTCTTTATGATTCCAGTAGAAAAGGAATTTTGAGAATAGCTTTGTGAGTCCACAAGGCTTTAACACTTCCCTTATTGTGTGCCAAGTTGTTTTTGAAATTGAGGAAAGGTTTAAGAAGTTTTGTGGAGTGGAAATTTGGGGTGAAAAGAAAATCACCCCATTCTGTGAACAAAAAGTAAAATAATTGTGCTGGTGCCTATCACATTATAATTCTGTCTAATATTTAAATAATTATTCAGAATTATCTTTGACATTGTCTGATTTGAATTCATACAGTAGCATGTGTTCACTGCTTTAATTATATGAAATTGCTGATATATCACGTTTCTTTGCAGGCCAAATTTGCTTAATTAAAATGGAAACTTTCACAGGCCCAACTGTTTTTCATTTCTAGGATCTCTTAAGATGCAGGGTTTTGACTTCTGGGATTTTTGAGACAAGATTCCAAGTAGACAAAGTAAATTTTCAGTAAGTACAGTATTAATGACCTTTAATTTGTGCCATGTTTTATAAAACAGTGGAAACAATTAAATGCAGACTAATTAACTTTTCTAATTACGAGATTTTCTTTTAAAAATTGCTCATTTATGACATACTGGGTAAGAGATCAAGACATATCCATTAGTCAATGCTATCCAGGATGTTTCTAACATAGGACATTATTTAACATTTGCTAAGTATTTTTGTTTGATGTATTAGTCTGTGGATCTTATATTATATTAATATTAATATAGAAATATTATATATATCACGAATTAAAGAACAAGAATGCATTAATTGATAGAGCTAATTTAATGGACAACTTTTAAATTTCGCTAAATAAGAAAGTTCTTTCATAAATAATATAGTGCACACAGAATATTGTTATTAATATTTCTATTATTTTGGCCGTAGTAAGCTTTTTCTTACCTAATAATTTTAATAATACCAGAGCTGCCTGTTCGTTTTTATCTAAAGTATTCTCAAAGATAGTCACTTTTAAGGACTATATTATGATGTTACAATTGTTGCTCATATCATTCTAATAAGATTGAATACATTGCAAAAATTTCTGAAATTGTAAAGCTCATCCATCCTTCCTTACAAATGGAATCCCCTCTCTATAAGTGGGTTTGCCAAATTCTTTTTATGTAGCTTTGAATATAGCTTTAGAATTGCTGTTACATTTATACTTGGCCATACTATTCCCTTATATTTTCAGTTGAGCTAATTAACACTAAATAGCCACCTATTATTTAATCTGCCCTTTCCTAAATTTGACCAAAACGTAGCTAGGGCTACGTTTGAGACTTACAAATGAGACTTAACTAAAGTTTGATAGCAGATATTACAAAAGAATGTTCCATTTTCCTTTCATGCAGTATTTATTGCATTTTCATTTCCATTTTCAAAAGTAAGTGCACATTAGGCAAATGTGATTTTCTTTGTACATTCACAAAGAATAATAGTGTCTG